>JAAGNO010031039.1:0-114913 GCA_033439905.1 Ceryle rudis
TGGTTAGTTGAGAATAATCATCGATTAATAAAAGTCACAGGTAAGATGGCCGAGTGTATAGGCGTTAGGCTGTAGTCGTATGAAAATTTTACTTTAAGGAACTTTTATCAGTTTTAGAGACAGGGGCTTTTGTGAATTAAAAACTCTTTACATATTTGGCAGTTACTCTGATATTACTTACGATATCTGCTTCATATTTGAAGTTTACAGGTGTTTAATGTAGTGTATAGTAAATTATAAGGACAAGTGGTAATGGGCAAAAATTAAAAATCCATGAAATTCAACCTGAAAATAACAAACGCTTTAACTGTGAGGGTGGCTAAACACTGGCACAGCTTGCACAGAGAGCTTGTGGACTCTCCATCCTTTGAGAATCATATAGATTTAAAGCCTGACTAGATACAGTCCTTGGCAAACTATTCTAGCTGTCTCTTGCTTGAGCAGCGATGTTGACTAGATGATCTCAAGAGGTGCCTTCCAACTACAGTTGATTCTTAGATAAAACCAGGATTAGAATGTTTATGTTTAACATAACTCTGAAACTATGCTTTCACATTACTAAATAACAGATGGAAGAAAACAAAATGAAACACAGAAATAGTCTCCATGCCTGAAATCCATATTTTTAATTTAGTGCTGTATTTCGCAGATGTAAAGGTTAAGTCTATGAATTAGGCAGTAGTAGCTGGATATGTTTATATATAATATTTCACATGCAGTACAGAGTTGTCTAAAAGTCATATTGTTCAGGTGTGAATTGATACTCCAGTGCCAGCTTTAAAACAAATTCACCATTCTTGTCTTTAGATTAGGAATGTAAAAGAAGGGAGGGAAAGTACTTGGCCTGAACCACTCCTATGAAGTATCTCAAGCACACGTCTGCATATATTGGGTTACATGGCAACATTCTGGTAGCAGGTGGTCTGCAGGGGTAGCCTCTGTGAGAAGACACCAGGAGAAGCACCTGAATTGGGTGCAGCTGATTCCAGCTGATTCCAAAATAGGTTCATCTCAGGCCAAAGTTGAGCCCATCATCAACTATGATGACATTCCTTGATATGATATTTAAGAAAGGGTACAGACCACACAGCTGTGGCAGCTGTGAGAGAGAGGACTGAGAAAAATGTGAGAGAAACAGCCCTGCAACACCAAGGTCACTGAAGAAGGAGGGTGAGGATGTGCTCTAGGCACCGAACCAGAGATTCCCCTGCAGATCATGAAGAAAATATGGTGGATCAGACTGTACCCCTGTAGCCCATGGAGGACCCCACACTGAAGCAGATGAACATCCCTTGAAGGAAGCTGCAGTCTGTGGAGAGCTTAGACTGGAGCAGGATCCTGGTAAGAACTGCCCATGGAGGGGAGCCCTTAGTGGTCTGTGGGGGATCCATGCTGGAAATATCCATTCCTGAAGGTTTGCAGCCTGTAGAAAAAGACCTGTGATAAAGAAGTTCTTCAAGACCTGCAGCATGTGGGAAGGACCTGCATAAGAGAAGCCTGTGAAGGTCTTTATCCCATGGGATTAATTTTGTTCATACACATAGAGCCCAGCTCAACCTATCCAGCAGCACAGAGGATGGAGTCAAAGAGCACACCATCTTTCACACTCCCTCTTGTCTGATCTTTTGTAGCAATGTAAAAGCAGTCCTTGAACTCCTCACAGCAGAGTAGGAGGAATCTTTTAGTTGACCATGAAAAACAAAAAGCCCCCAAAAGAGCACCCTTCATGTATGGTTTAAGATATTTGTAATTTAAGAGGTTTTTACTTGAAAATGGAACATAACCCCTGAAAGTGTCTTCGGAAACCATTGAAACAGCTGCTGCACTGAGGAACTTGCCATCACTGCCGATCTGATAGCTTGTCTCAACTTCATTTCATTCAGATGTTTCTATGCAAGTTTGAATATAATGACTTTAAATATTAATCAACAATGAAGATTATTCTTATTTAGTAGAACACCTTTCTCACCATTAAGATCATTACTACCTCTTGTCATGGTTTAGGGTCAGGGCGGCCCCTTAGACCAATAACAGATGCTTTCTGTTAATGCCCCTCCCTCCCCAAAAGGGAAGAGAAAGGGAATAAGGGAGAGAGACTTAGCCATTAGAAAAGGAAAGTAGAACAGCTTTAATGAAAATAATAATAAAAAAATAGATTATGTACAAATATATACAAAACCAGTATGGAACCCAACCCCCCCGATGGTAATTACATCACCATCACCACTGATGCTGTGGAGCAGGCACCAGGAGAGTCCCAGACTGGGCCCCGCAGCAGGTGGGAGCTGTGTTCAGGAGCTGGGTTCTGGTACCAGATTCAGGAACACACCGATTGGCATCGAAGGCAGAACAAAGACCTCCCTGGATGCTCCGAGGAAGGAACTGAAAGAGGACATGAGGCAAGCTGAGCAAAGCTGGCAAAGCGGTCCAAGAAGGGAGAAGAGCCCGGGAGCCCCCAGAGAGAGGGCGAGCGAGCAAGGAAGCAAACTAGCAAGCAAAACCTAAAACTAACAAGCCAAACAAAAACAAAACTATAGACCCTCCAGATCCCTCAGCTTTATACTGAATATGATGTATATGGGATGAAATCCCTCGCTGGTCAGTTTGGGGTCACCTGCCCTGTCCGCTCCTCCCTGCAGGTGCAGCCTTTCTCTTTCTGCACCCCCTGTGGGGTACACAAGATCCAGCAGTGGCCTTGGTCTGCACACCAACCCTTGGTAGTAACTCTAAATATGGGGTGTTATCACTGCTAGAAGCAGACGCTGTCTGTGAAAACAGGCTGCTAACTTCAGAAAGTGCAGTTAGTTAGAAGAACTGAGCTGAAAAGTAACAGACCAGCTCTGTTCTCATCCAAACCAGGACACAAGCAATGAAGTAACTTTGCTAAACATTTACTGTAATACAAATAGGTATCTTTTCAGTAAGCACTTTTCAGAATTGTGTAGCCAAACAAAGTTTACATGACAGAAACTCACAGAATTTTCCTTGTTTTTACTTTGAATTCAGAGACAGTTCTGTTGTTTAAAAGATGATACATTCTAGGGTCTTTTGCTCTGGTATGGGAGCTAGAAAGTAGCAATTTATTTTTTCACTTGTAAAAAAATATCATCCTGTTAATTTTAGTTAGAATAATGGTCCTGTCAGAGAAAGAATATTCAGTCGTGGACAGTACATGGTATATTACAAATACATGTCATCATTATTTTAAGTATCAGAAAACAGATTGTTTTAATAATAAGCATAACGTTTTCTGCTTCATTACATTAGGCATTTCAGTCAGTACCTTCCAAGATTAAATTTTATGAGATAATTGCAGGGCACAAAAAGACCTTTTCAAGAATTCACTTTTTCTTTCTTTTATTCTTTTTTTTTTTTTTAATGAAATTTATTAATGAAAACTTCTGCAGATGAAAAAATTAATGTGTCAAAGGCAATGCTGCTCTAAAAGACAGCATTGTGACTCAGCACACTGTGAAGCAAGATGATATCTCTAGAGGTCTTCATTAATCCCTTGCAAAGTTACAAGACCCTATATAATGTGTCAACATGATGCTAAGAGTTAGTGTCTTCTAGGTACTGGATCCTAGGAATCAGCTGTGGTCATGGGTATGTTTCTGAGGGCTGACATGTGTTTAGAAAACCCAGATTTCATAGTTTATTCCTTGACAATGAACAAGTAGCTGTTACGTACTAAGTGGGCAGATGAATGGGTTAAAGCACAAAACCTAAATAAAATAAAAATAGTCTGAACGAATAAAAATAAGATACTCTGAATTAATTGATAAACTGCAAAATGCAAAGAACATTCAAACTATTATTTCATAAATCACCTCTGAAGACTGATAAAAGTTGAAAAAGTTTGGTGAAATGGCTCAGGCTGAAGTAAATGGTGCAGCATAATTATTAAAAATAAAAAAGGTAAAAATTAAAAAAGGACATTAATTAATACCAGAAAATATATTACCCAAGTGTTTTTATATTAATATCTATTAGCTGCACGTGTGAGGAGCCAGTTCTCCGCTTTTTGAATAAACCTAAAATATTGATTTCTGAGTCTTAATTTTTTTCATTTTGATGTTGTATCATGTTTTCTTTCATCTGAATTGCAAATAGTGTCCTGAATGTCTTAGCTTCAGATTTTAAGTTTTCTGATTTCCTCAACAGTTTAGTAAACAATGAAGTTCTTTGTGTTCTTTTGTTCAAAGTCTGAAGTTTGTAGAACAACTGGGTTTCTGGGGCATGTCAAAGTGAAAACTGAATTAATCCTGTAATTTCTTCTATTTAAGACCAAAATAACATTAAAGTAACAAGTGATAAAGTATTTACCTTCACTCAGATTCAGCAAAACACTCAAGCTAATCCCATTCACTTTACTTTAAAAAACAAAACAAAATCATCAAAAAGCAGAAGATGCCTATCTCAGATCTAATGTGCTTTAACACAATTAACAATGAAATTGAATCTCAGCAGAAATAAGTGATCAATTCAGCAGGAATCCAGCATGGCACATCCACAGTGTCTTCACCCTTAACATCCTGTGAAAGGCCTGTCAAATAGATGTCCTTTGCAATGTTCCCAGAAGGCCACTGAATTCAACATGCTTTGGAAAAAGCTATGGAAGAGCTTGTTCCAGAGTCTGAAGCCATCTCAGATGATGCCCTGTCAGTCACCTTTACAAAAAATAACTAGAGGGATTCAGCTACAGTTGCCTCACAGAGGACAGATCCTGCTATCTGGACTGGAGGAAGAGGTGATTCCTCAGTCATTCCCACTCATTTCTGAAAACCAGAGGGTCATGCAATTCTGTTCAGTGAAACTTACATTTCCGAACATAAGTTAAAAGTGCTGACAAACATCAACTGAACTGCTGTAGACAGTCAATAAAATTATTTTTAACAGTTTAAAAGAAACCTGCCTTTTGATGACTGTTTTCATTAACAACATTCAATCTACCTGCATGTATTACAGTAGGCAACTTCATTCTGCTCATGCAAAAGTGTGATTAGGTGACCTAAGACATCTTTTGCCTTTATGAAGCCTTTATTTACATAAAATATATGTTTTGTTATTTTTTTCTGAAGGTTTGTGTTTAAGTATCAAGGTGTTCTCCCAGCTAAAATAACAACTTACAGCTACAGATATCTTCAAATTTCATTATGAATCCAAGCCTTGGCTCAGAAAAGCACCTGAGTACTTGCCCAAGTCTCATTGATATTGAGATAAACAATCTATTAAAGAAGAGTAAACTTTCACCTATTAGTATCTAGAAGCAGCTTTCACACAACTTTTTTTAACCTTAACTTTGTTTTAAGCTTTGATCCTTGCATGTGGTGACGGAAAAGGGAAACTATAATAGCAGGGAGATTAATATGCAGAAAGAAAGAGCAGTCTGGAGATTTGTGGAGGGCTGAAGGGAGAATGATGAGCAGTTGTTGTTGCCCAACATCTAGGCACCACTCATCTACTTGCTCACTTCCCCTTCCTGAAGGACAAGGAGAAAATAGAAGAAAGGTGAGAAGACTCATGGATAAAGACAATTTAACAGTGAAGCAAAAGCAGCATGTGCAAGCAGTGAAAAGAAGGAATTTACTCATTACTTCCTGTCAGCAGGCAGTGGTCCAGCCACTTCCTGAAAGCAAGAGCCTCAGAGCTCCTAAGGGTTACATGGGAAGACAAATGCCAAACCACAAATGTCCCCCACCTTTGTCCTCCTTTCCCAGAGCTTCTACTGCTGAGCACAATGTCATGTGATGTGATCAGTTCAGCTGCTTTTGGTCAGTTGGTGTCATATGTCCTGGCTGTGTCCCCTCCCAGCTTCTTGTGCCACCCAAGTGTACTTGCTGGGGGTGGAGGAGAATGGGAAAAACGGAAAGCCTTGGTGCTGCACAAGCACCATTCACCAAAATGTTGTCTTATCAGCAGCCTTTTAGTCACAAATCCAGAACACACCATCATACAGACTGCAATGGAGAAAATTAACTCCATCCCAGCCAGACTCAGTACAGTGGCAAAAAAACAAAGGGAAAGACCTATATGGCATAAAGGGTGATATGATGTGGAATAGAAATACAAGGCAGAAGTATGATATGCTGCCCATGTAAAATAATGAAAAATTCCCCTGAACTAATAACTAATATGCATAAGTAGTGGAAGCAAGACCAGTTGTGATCCACTACCTCATAAATTACTACATTGCCCAAAATGAAGATAAGATTAACCATATTAACCTTCTCCACTGCTCTGCACAATCCCCTTATCTTTCTTGCCAGTGGAAAATAAAGACTGAAGTACAGCACTTATATCTTTAATTGCAACATTTCTCTTGATGAGCAATAAAAACATTAATTTTCCAAAGGCAGCATTAGAATGAAGAGTCTCTACACATCTTTCCAAAAGCAGTTCAGTAACCACCAGTGTAATGGGCAACACCTTGCTACATTTTCACAGAGTTTTAATTATTTTCGGGGAAAAAAGGACAAGTAAAAAGAGCTGTGAAGCAGCTAGTTGTAGATGTTTCCATCACTACTGATTGCACCAGGTGGATGTGTGTCAAAGGAAAGAGTGATCTCATGGAGATACTAAACTGGAGCAGGATTTTTGGTAGGACCTGTGGTCCTGTGGTCCTGTGGGGAACCCACACTGGACTAGTACTTTCCAAAGGACTGTACCCTATGGATAGTACCCATGCTGGAGCAATTCTTGAAGAAGAATTGGAGAAATTGCAGAAGTTCATGGAGGACTTTATCCCGTGGAAAGAGTCCCATGCTGAAGTAGAGGAAAAGTGTGAGTAGGAAGAAGTGACAGAGACCACAGTGCTCATTTCCCATCCTCCTGAACCACTCGGGTAGAGGAGGTTGAAGTGAAGTTGAGACTGAGAAGAAAAGTGTGGTGTGAGGAAGGTGGTTTTATATTTGTTCTTATTTCTCATTATCCTACTCTGTTTAATTGGCAATAAGTAAAATTAATCTTCCTCAAGTTAATTCTGTTTTGCCTGTGACAATAATCTCCCTGAGTGATGTTCTTATCATTATCTCTTGAGCTTTTTTCGTATTTTTCATATATTCTCCTCTAATTTGTTGATGGAGGGGGTGTGAGAGAGTGGACACTTGGAGAGTGGCTTGGTGGACACTTTGGCATCCAGCCAAGGTCAACCCACTACAACCATTGTGAAAACAAGAGAAAAGAGGTGAAGTTAATGTCAGTTTATTCAGCATATAAAAGTAAAAAATACAGCTTTGTAACATACAATAAAATATAACCCAAAAACTTTTATAAGACTTATATTTCAGATGTGTTGGCTTTAAGATCCATAGCAGTCTTTTCCTCATTATTATGATGATGAATTTTAATTACATATGTGAATGCTCAGAGAAACACAGGCCACATGTTAATGTCACTAACCTAAAGCATTTATTAAGCAGCACTCCCTGACTAAATCAATGGGACGAGTTGTTGCCTATTAACTTAGGGCAGCATCCTTCATCTGTACTTCAGTAAAGAACAACATGAGTGATCAGATGAGCTGTTTATCATTTGCAGTAGAGTGAATTATTAAGCTTAAGAAACATATGTGCTAGGCCTGTTCCCTTTTGTTTTGCTGCTTTGCCTTTTAGTTTTCCATAGTCCTTAAGACTGTAAAAAACCAGTCCATACATTAAAACCTTCCTTTCCTTTCTCAAACTGATGGAGGAGAAGTGATCTAGGAATGAAATTCATTATGCAAGAAAAAAACAGACATCAGCATATCCCTATCTCATTTGTGCCATTCGCTGTCAAGCTATAATTCATTTCTTCCTATCTTCATTGTCAGCAGGGACTAATTTCTATGCTGGAGGGTTTCTCTTCCTTGTAGAGTTTGATGTTTTCTTTTTCTAGCTTTTGACATAATGATATTTGGAAGCTGCAAGGGGGACTTCCAGATTAGTTTAAAAATTCTATCTCAGTGGAAATCCCTGAAAACGTGCCTTCTATTCACCATACAAAAGATACAATGTTTCCAGTACAGGGAGCACAAAGCAGTAGGGAAATACTTGAATATACTGTGTAGCTAAGGTACTAGCATCACTGACAGCATCCATAAATGTGGTCTTGCAAGCTCCCATACAGTTCTCATGCTTCCCAGATGGCTTTTATGGTCCTGTAGTAGATCAGCTTCTTGGCTAGCACGATTATCATGTTACATAAGTGATGGTTCTAAGTGGCAAGAACAGTCCTATTAAAAAAAAATATTTTCTGTTTAAGCTGGTACTTGATCCAAAATTGTTTACTATCCTTCTGCTGCTCTGTAGCATGATGAAACATCTCAACTATTATGCCAAAATCTGCACACCCCATAAAATATTTTTCTGCATTGGATTTGCTGTTCAACAGAACACAGCCTGCAAAATACAAGGCCAACTTCAAGTACAATGTATTGAACAAGAGCATGTACTTCTACTCTTTCCCCACAAGCAGTCCTTCAAAGTACAATATAGAAAATTATAAAATTATTTTGTGAAAATATGTTGAAACAGTGAAAAAATACTTTTCACATAAGGTACATGCAGAAATGCAATGTTTTATTTGTGTGTATATACACATATGTCAGAACACACATATATATAAATAATGACATGGTTTGATTGTCTATTATTGTCTCTTTTTCCTTTTTAATTCATGTCAGTTTATTTTTTGAGTGAGTGCTTTGTAGTAATAGTCTGAGGTCTGAGTCAAGCCATGTTGACAGATTCAAATGGGACTGAGATAAAAATGGTATTAAAATGTCTTCATTGTATCTACACTTACTTCAGTTAACAGCTGACATCAGCATACTACCAACGCTTCAGTTGATCAACAATTCAATTATGTATTGTTAGAAGATGGGTATTTTTTTTTTCCTTTTATACACATAAGAAATATAAATTTACAATTTATAAGTATGGTGAGAGTCTTTTGCTGATGTGGGGAATATGTGACCAACCAAAATCAAAGAACAGAAGCCAAGGGCAAGGATGTGAATAGAAGTGGTTTTCAATAGGCCGGCACTCAGACAGCTGAATATGCTATCAGAGAAAAGCAACAAGCAGCATTATTCTTTGTCACATCTAAGACTAAACCTACTTAATACTCTTCTTTCTGAAAGCAGATATTACAGCTAAAACCTTTAAGAAACTAGACTGCTTAAATAACTAAACTTTTGTGTGTTTTGCATATAACAATAGATGTAATTTCTCCAAGTTCCAGTGAGAACATTGTCAGTTTAATTTAAACAACTTTGTAATAAGCATGTTTCCTTTAAGTGCATTTTCAACTCTTGTGGAATCCAGATGAAGAATGAAAATGACATTTAACTTTTGATAGGGTTCAAAGGGAGAAAAATCAGTAATATGATCAGGTCATATTTTAAGGCATTACTTACTGCTTATTACCTATAACAAGTTCTAAACTATTACTTTCATGATAAGATTTTTTTGAAAGACAAATACTTATTTAACATTTGTAACTGCGTCTAGTCATGTAAATGATAAAAGAGCTAAGACAACATTTTATACTTTATTAAAAAGAAAATAATGCCATAAAAGTTATTCTCATTAGCCTAAGTGAGTTTGACTTTATATATATTTGGTTGTATATATTACATACATACATTTAAATACAAACACACATATACGTATATATTATGGGTAGAACTGCAGAGTTTGAAATGGAAAGGATCTGTTTACTTGCTTAATCCAGCCCCTGCAGAATGTAATTACACTACAGAATATCTTTCATATTCCTTATAATGTTTCTGGGATGCAGATAAAAAGCAACAAAAAAAATATCTGGGAGAAGGATCCAAACAGTTCTGAGAACACAACAACTTCTGCTTTAAGACTAATTGGCAAGTTTCAGGATACAGGGAGGTGGAGTATTCTGAAAACATTTGATAAAGGTGGGCTTTGAAAGCCACTGAGAACTGTTCTAACTTGGACGCTTTCACTATTAGCAGTGCTTCACTTCATAATGTTGAAATTTGGATTCAGAATCAAATCAAACTTCTCAGAAGTTTGGTGTATTTGTAGTTTCACAAAACAATTAGATATTCATTGGGAAGTTCAGTTCCAACTTGTAATCCAGACAGCAGGTAACATTAATAGTAGGTAGTTATGGTCCAGAATGAAATAAAAAATTCAAACTAGAATAAAAAGAAACATTTCTTCTTACATGGAGTGCTCTTGGAACAAATCACTACTTCTTTTTCAAAGTCTCACTATTGTATTAAAGATAGAAAAGTCTACCACAAACTAGACTAATCTTTATTATATATTATAGTAGATAATACAAGTAATATTATTTTTGTAAGTGAAAGTTTCTTTCAAAATATCTTCAGTATATTTGGGATTCCATGTGTTCTTTTGGAAAAATAATAAGATTTATGGATGTATACTGTTGATTTTTTTTTATCTAAGACAGTAAAGACTGAGGAAAAAAAATCATTTTGAGGCCCACACAAGGTTCGTAGAGTCTCACAGAGGTATGTGTTCAATGCTAAAAGAATAGTTCTGAGTACGGTCAAAATGATCGATCAACTTGGAATTAACAATAAGGATGATTGTCTGACACTATAGATTTATAGAGATTTTTGCTTTCCTTTATTTTGATAAGAATTTATGGGTTTTTTTCTGACGAATAAAGCTGCACTCCTGTAAACACATTGTAAGCAACAGCAAGCTATTGTGAAAGCTCATGGCGCAAAGTTTTAACTTGAATTTCACATACCTGTGTGAAATAAATATATTGAATATATATGCATTCAGAGCTTCATTTTAAATTCTTCATTCCTTTCCCCTCCACACTTCTTCAAATGCACTTTCTCAGTCCCTTTTAAAAATTGAGGCCCCCTCAAACCGAAGCTGTAACTTTTCATTAATTTCTAAGTCCTAATGGGAGTCTTGATGAGTTAAATTCATATTTGAATGTAATATTTAGCCACACTGTTTTATTTACAATTAATTATTCATTGATAATATATAATGAAGATGAACAAATATCTTTCATTCATCCCAGTGTTCCTGAAAATAAGGAGATTGGAAATTAATAACAGGAAAAGGATAACGAAGTTCAAGATATACATACATGTCAGCAAGAATCAAATATCTGTATTCTGCTTAAGAAACATTTAACTATTCGTGCAACCTGAGACTACAGTCTAGTTCTTAAAGCACTTAACTACATTACAGGGGATAGTTTGGATCCCCCCAGTCAGAGAGAACAGAACTGCTTAGGGCTCTCCCATCACCAAAAGTGCTCAGGGCTCTGCAGCAGGGGAGACATTCAAACCTATCGGCGGAGAGTTGAATCGCAACCTTTTGTTGACTAGTTCTTTATTCCACAGTTTTGGCATTTTAGAGAAAAATTCATTCCACAGTTAATTTGGAATTCAGCTGTTTGATTCAACAAAAAACAGTTCTGATTTTCCAGTTGTTTGGGAAGTGCTAAATTTGATCCATTCACAGATTTTGAATACAGATCCATCCAAGCCAGCCAAAACTGGGAGGCTACTGTTAGTGAGTTTTGCTCTTAATAACAATAATAACAACAAAAACAAACACATAATGTCTCTGTAACAACCGTCTATGCAAAAAAGTTACCAGATCACATTTGCAAGGAGAACTCTGCAAAGACATCTTGCAGTTTCTTGTGACTATTGCACATGCAAGCCTGCAAAGTGAATATGGCTTTAACTCCACCATGTGGCCTGACACTGACATGTACATACCATCACCCAATTAAACTCTGAGAACCACTGCACAAAATTCCTTCATTTAAACCAAGGGAATCAGTAATTCACTGCAATGTCTGTTTTACAGTCTGCATGTGAACCAGAGCTACAGGGGATGGTGAATATTTTATTAATAGCAAAGGTAGCAATTTTTTTTTTTGGTGAAGATAAGGGAATAGTAGACTAAAATACCTGTTTCTGTTCCAGTCGCTGCAGAAAAAATTGTGCTGTGATCCAATTATTTTGCCATCTTTTCATCAAGTCTTCCCAATTTCTTGACCTTCTTCAAATTGCATTATAGCTTTGGTCCCCACAGGTTTCAGTTTAATATTTCAAAATAATGTCCTGGCCCCCCTTGTAAAATTACCTGACAGGTCAAATGTGACCAGGAAGAAACCAATTGGACCTATTCTGCCATAATCAACAGCTTCTTCTGGTTTCATTGGGAGACTGAGATTAAAGCCTACAGATAATAGATCACAATTTGATAAGGTGGAAGAGCACATGGGGTGAAATAATAGGGGGTACAATCACAAGGAAAAAGAAGGATGATCAGGGGTCATCTCATATGCTTGTATACAAATGCACACAGTGCATGAAACAAACATCTGTATGCAGAGCAGTGATATAAATGGCAATTCTGAGATACACTGTGAGACAGCATAAAACTGGAGTGAGGTGATAGATCATTTGACGCTCTTCAGGAAAGCCAGTCAGGGAAGATGAGTGGGGCAGGTATACTCTGTGCAAAAGAGTGTCAGTAGTCAATGAGTAAAGATCATCTGACTCAAGAGGTCAATGAACAAAATATATTGGAGGCACTGTGGAGGATCCCAAGGATAGCTAGGAAGACAAGTATTAGCATTAACATCTTGGAGTTCTGGCAAGGAGACTTTTGCCTCTTCAGGGCATAAGTAGACAGTATCCTGTCAGTGACAGTCCCAAAGTGCCAAAAGTCTCAGGAAAGTTGGTTGACAGTCAAGGACAACCCCCTCAAAATGTAAAAAAAAAAATAATCCATATCAATATGGAGAAAGTAAGTCAGACAAGGCAGGAGATAGAGTTGCCTCGTTTGGAAACCCCTGATTGATATCAAACACAAAAGAAGCACATGGACTGCAGAAGCAGGGACAGATAGCCAAGATGAATGTGGTGACATTGCCTAAGTATGCGGGGATGGAGTTAAAGCCAAAGCTCAGCTGGAATTGAAAATGACAAGGAATGTGAAGGGCAGCAAGAAGAACTTTGATAGTTAAGTCAGCTGCAAAAGGAATAGGAAGGAAAATATTGACTGCTGCTGAATGGAAGGAACAGTGATAAAGAAAACAGGGGAGGCTGACATTGTAAAAACTTCCTCTGCCACAGCCTTTCTGGCAAGGGCTGTTCTTCTAGGGAGGGTCAACTAACTAACGACAGGATTTCTTCAACATGTCTCCCAAGCTAGTCAGTAAGTTCCTAAGATATGCCCTCCTGTCCTAGCAAATCCGAGTCTTTCAGTTATGAAAAATATATCCTCAAAACTTTCCTGAAATCCATGCAAACAATTCTTTTTACAAGTGAAATGTTAACTGTATCTGCAGTATTATAGCAAAAGGCTCTGAAATGCTAAGCTGACTAGGAAAACTAAACACGGAAGAATATCCTCAGTTTATAATTTGTTTTGTTAATGTTCATGGAAGTTACACAATGCCACTTTGAAGTTTTTATGAAAGTAAAAGGCCTGGGTCAATATAAAGATGTCTAACAAATTAAGATTCTATAATCACCTTATTTTTTGGTGGGGTGGGTTAGCTTTGACATTAAAATCCCAATCCTAACTTTAAAAGCCAAAGCACAAAATGAGTTATTACTATGGGGACAAATAAATAGTTTTAGCAGCAGGTGCGATACTTTCTCTCCCTTTGAGTATGTGGGAAGACTTAGTCATAATGATAAAAACCCAACTGACTTGAGTTTAATAGTGTCAAGGATGTTCTACTTATTTGAGCTTTACCATCACTGGTACTACATTTCCCTTTGGTAAGACTTAGCCATTCTAAATCAAACCAATTTCTACCTTATTAGGCCTCAGAAAAATAGATTTTTGTTTTCACATTTTTAATAATATCAAGAATACTTTGATTCTTAATTATATGGGAGATGAATTCACTCTGCTCATTTTTCCCCCTCTATTTATGCCATATTTGCACTGTGAACATATTTCTAAACATACGGATTACATGCCTCAAACCAGACATTTTACATTTTGAAAAGAATTTTTAGGAATTTTAGAGCTTTTAGGAATATCTTAAACCATTTAGAATAGCAAAAGTGAAGGTTATAACTAAGTTCTTTTTACTTTGCTCAAATATTTGCTGTTTGAGAAAACAGTATATACAATAACAGATTAAAGTAGCAAACAGCACTGGAGGTTTGTTGTTCTTTTTTAACCTTTCTTTCAGCTTTGATTTTCTTGTTTTCACTTGTGTTTATAATTTTAACATGGGCAGCTAGATTAACTATTAAAACCAAGCTATACCAAGACCAGCTGAACACATCAGTGAAAAAAAAAGTGAAAGCAAGTAATTTAACCATGGACACTGATGAGGAGAGCAATATTTTAGTTCCTTATTTTAACTGTTCTCAGAAAACGCATCATCATTGTTTCCAGCAAAGACTCCGTTGTATCAGAGATCCCAGACTGTTAGAATATTGTCCCTCTGCTTTAGTTTTAATTTAGCCACTTACAATAAAATTATCTCAACATTTGGGGCTTAGGATGTTTTCCAAGCTGTTGGTTTTTTGCCTGGTTAGTTAGTGCTTAGTCCAGAGCAGGGAGAAAGAGAGGAGGAGACTAGCATTGCCCTCCAGGACAACTAGCAGCACCAGCTGTCACACAAGCTGCTGGCTCTTGGCTCTCCAATTGCTCACACAGAAGGAGTGAGCTTTGTTTCCTTCACTGCTCTCCTCAGTAGGGCAGTGAGATCAATTAGTTTTCTTTCCTACTATGACAAACCTTCAGCCTGTGCTACCACCTGCTACAGGCCTTCAAAAATTGCTCTGCTCACAACACATCAGGCACATTTTGCTGTCACCCCCAGCTGGACTGAGAGTCTGGATTTCAGGCAACTCTCCACAGAAAAGCAAGGCTTATCATGGAAACCCCAGATGAATTGCTTCTACATTCCTGAAGTTGAGTTCCTTGAATTCAGCTTAATGTCTCATTTCAAATTACTTCCAAATCGACTGTGTTACTTGTAGAGGAGCCTGAGGCTCTGTGTGTTGGGTACCACCACCATGGCCAATCCTGGAGCTTTAGCAAAGTGAAGCATGTAGAGATTTTGGGGAATGTAATCATGTAAGGAATTTGTCCAATAGCAGAAAACAGGATCCTATGAAGCAGCTTTTGGAAAGCAGTCCAATGGTATGTTTAAACTAATGCCACAGGCCAGTTCATCGGTTCATTCTCCTTTGAGCCTAGCCCAGCACAAATCAAATGTTTTACTTCAATATTCTCCATCTAAGATAGGATGGCTGTCTTTTGGTGTCAACATTTTCCCTAAAGAAGATTTTGAATGTGCTTCAATCACATTTTCCATTAGAAACCCCTTGCACTAGAGAATTCACTGGCTAGAAAGCCATGGCAACGGGACAAAGCCACCCACTTAGTAGTTTTGACTCTTTATACGTTGCAGTCATTCTTCATACTGCCTTTTCCACCTTGCACATGATATTGCATGTTATTTTATGCAGCTGGTTTTCTTGAGTGCTTGGAGGGAAGCACTCCTGGCTCAAGCCATGCCTGATTTAAAAGATACACGCTGGCAAAATGGTCTAGCCTTGTGTACTGAGGCTATAGCATACTCTTCTCAGCTTTTTTATTCTCTTGCTCTTTAGCCTTTCCCACCCACACACACTAACAGAGTACAACTTAAAAATGTCATGCAGAGAACTTTCAACAACTTTTTCCCTCACAGCAGTTAAAGATCTGGGCAAAGTACAATTTAAAGGACTGGCTTTCCCCAGAGACTGAGGAACAAACAAAATTGCAAAGACCTTTTCTGAACAAGTGGCAGTAGTGGCCACCTTTCCTAAGCCCAGGACATTAAAATTCCTCTACAGCAAAGAGCCTCAGGACACAAACAGTGCATCACAGAAAGCCCAGTCAGCACAAGCTCAAGGGCATATTTCTCAGGAAGGAGGCTACAACAGTAGTGGCCTCACAACTCTGTTGTGACATAAGTCTAGGCTGGCAGTGCCGTTGAATCCTAGCCCTGTCTAGCCATCCTGGCTTCTGTGGAGTCTCTTGCTACCCAAGAACTCCCAAAGCAATGTGGCTTCTCAGCTGCTCCCTTGTCATTCCCAGCACAGCGGATGAAGTTGAACTTTCACAAGTGCACAGGTAACTCAAGGGGAAGAGGCTAGCCACTTCCATTTTAAGGGAATGGGCTAAAATACAAAAGGCAGCTTTCCAATCTGCTGTCCTTTTCCTCCACGTGGTAGAAGTATTCTTGGGGCTTCTTAAAGTTACAGGGGCATGATTGTTTTCTCCTTTCCCAAGGATAACAAAATTGGATTTAGACAACTACTGTCTGCAAGACTATGTTCTCTAGCTTTTGTTACTTGGAGGGACTAAATGCAATACACAACCTGTTCAAAACAGACCAAAATATGCAAGCAGTGTTTTCCCACTCTAGGTCAGTTAGTGTTATTTAGCGTTGGTAATGGATACACTGACATTTCCATAGGGCATTGATTATTAACACTAGTCAGTTTGGCACGACTGTAGGTAAATATTTATCTTATTCAATATCACATAGTAGGTAAATATTTATCTTATTCAATATCACATAGAAAAATTAAAAAGTTATTGGTTTTATTTTAAATGCTTTTATTTCTGAGCTACAAACAGACACAGATTACTATAGTTTGTAAAACAACAGCATAGAAGCCAACATGCAATGCAAGGGCAAAGAACACAACATACTTCGACATCTTTTTTTTTGGTCAAAAATTATCATAAAAATCAGACATGGCAGGTCTAATCCTAGTTTTCCACTGACTATAAAGAAATACCTTATAAAGACCAGGACTAGTGCCTCATATGATGACAATAAAGCACTTGTTATTTTACATAACCCAAATATGTCTAAACCACATCTCAAACTGGTAGTCAAACTCACAGCTTTCTCCCTACAGCAGGTACTTCAGTGGGGGTACTTCAGTGTAAGAACAGAGGCAGCACAACTCGGTGCAGAATCAGTATGGAAAAGAGTTTATATGACAAAAGTTAATTCCTTCAATTCAGAGGTATAAAATCTTCTCTCCAAACAATTTGCAGGTCCTATTTAGTGGAGGAGGAGACCCATTGTGTTAATCAAGGGCAGCATTTCAACCAGCAGAACACAGATAAAGAATTGTTTGCATTTGTTTTTCGATAGAAATGAAAATTCCATCCTCATATGGCTAACAACAGAGCCAACTGCAGCCACGGACTGATTTCTAGGGCCTGGGGACTGTGATTCATGGTAGAATACATTGGTTGCAATTTCTCATCTGAAGCTTGCATGTTTCTTTCAACTCTAAGAGAAAGAGACAGGCATTCAGGAACATAATGAAGAACTTTTAAAAGTCATCTCCCAGTATAAGTCACTTTTGTTTTTTATGGGCTAGAGTAAATCAGGATAAATTTGTGTAGAAAAACAGCATCTGCACTTTCTCATTGAATGAGTTGTGATTTAACAATGACTGTTGCAAATCTGACCATGAATGCTAAGGAAATATTAATGGCTTATTTGACTCAAATTCCCTATTTATGAAAAGGGAATTTTTTTCTCTTGCCTGCTTTGCAGTGGGAAGACTACGTGGCAGCAATGGTCTGCTAAAACATTATTTCATGTCTCAATAGCAGCAGAGAAGGGTAGAAACCTGGTATAGAATACCTGGTCTATAACTGTGATGTTCAGCAACACATGGAGAACAATAGAAGATCCAAGACTGATCTTCTAAGGTTGCTCCCCCTAAGGTAACAAAACGAGCACTAAGAGTGTAGCTGCTGTTGGCAAGGAGAGTTCATTACTATGGTTAGCATGAGTAGCTGGTTGTCTGACAGCCTGAAAAAAGATCCCAACTTATCTCGGCAGTCCTTTCCTCCAAGATTCACTAACTGACATAATTTACCATGAAAGATTCCTGATGGTGACAAACTTGAATCTACTGCCTTATAAGCCAGCAAGGCTGAAGGGAAGGATTGCTATAGACAGCTAACACTATTGATGAAAATGGAGCCAACTTTTCAAACAACTAAATTAAATTAATTAAAAAAAATTAAAAGATGCTTGAAAGAAGGCTAGTTATCACTTTCCATTGGCCTTTCCCAAAGAACAGCAGAGTCATACTTCACATTTTTTTGCTAATCCTTTCATATCAGGAAAGGAGGTTCTTTCTTCTTCCATACTGTTTCTAGACAAGGACTGCAGGTAGGCAAATAAGTGTTCTATTTGCAAAACAACTAAAGTAAACAAAATACAAGTCTACCATCCAGGTCTAAGCAGGGAAAAATAGGTTAGAGTAGAAAAAAAACCCAAACGGAACAACTTGGCTAATGATTTTAACCATGCTGTTAATGGAATGGTAATGTAAGCTTATGTTTGCTGTTTGTGACAAAAAAATAATAACTTAATAGGGAATTGCTCATCCATTACAACTTTGAAAAAAACAGATAAGTAGAAATATATTTCCCAGCAGAGCTCTATCAAACATTTATGCTTTTACAGCTTTGCTCATGTCAAATAATACAGAGCAGCATTCCCAAGTTCCGCTTGATGGAGAAAAGCACGTTGTACAGACTGGTCTCAACACAAAAAATTAATGATATCATTGTAATTAATAAAACATTCAATAAAAGCAAAATGGGAAATGGCTGCAATTTAATATAACCATGCTAATATCTCTGCATTTATTCAATTCCTTTGCTGTGGGACTCTGCGAGAATTTTAATGATGTAGACCATGTTAATCAAATAGATAAGTGCAAAAAAAACCCCACATCTCTATAAGCAGTCATTTTCCCATTCTAAGAAGACTTTCTGTGTGTAGTAGAGTCAGGTCTGCAGATTGAAAATCTATTGAAAACACTCTAGTTTCTAATTCCCCTTTGAGTGAATGTTAGTGTTTATCACAGCAAAAGAATTTTACTGATACAGTTTAACAGGGAAGATAAAATATTTTAGTGCAGTAATGCATATGGAAGAGACTTAATAAAAAAAAAAAGTACATATTTTTGTTTTTTACCCTTAGAACCACTGACAGTACCACTTGGAGGTTTGGGAAGTTATCTGGCTTGTGAAAAGCTAAAATTTCCCTCCAGTGCATTCATGAAAAGAATATTTCTTTCTAATGGGGTAATCTTGAGTTTGTGCAAAACCTACTTTTCCATGTTCCTTTCAGGTATCAAGTCACTAATGTTATTTCAATGCTCATCATGTTGCAGATGAGCCCAGCATTAGATGCCTGATTGTTTCTAGTGCTTAATGCTCACCGCCGGCTGTAACATGGCACTGGAAACAATGCCAAGCAGATTCAGCAGAAGTCAGGTCTGTGACAGGGCAAGGCAGCAGCAAGCCCCAGAGCACCACCTCAGGTAAACACACAGTGAGTGAGCAGTCAAGTGAAAGCCTCCAAGCTTGCTGGCCAGTGAGTTAGGTTTATTTTACCCTTAGTTCTTCAGGAGGCCAAGTGAGTGGCTGCAGTCCAGGTTACTGGCTGTAAACCTTGATTGCCCCAGGCAGCTGACAAACACCAGTTCAAAGGAGAAACTCCAACACCTCTCTACTACTGCATGTATTCCTTTGGCCTGCTGAGGCCTGCCTAGAGCACTCATTCTTTACCCTATCCCCTCATATGCACATACTGGTCAGTGTTGTCCCATCTGTTACTAGTTTCTACAATGAAATAATACTTGGAAGTCTGGATTCAAACCTGTTCTTTTATATGCTTGTAGCCAAGAGAATAACATAACCAGAAAGCTGCATACAGGAAGAATAACACTGTCATGGCCAGATAAATTGGGCAAGACTAGCTCTTGCCTGCACAGAAACAAATAAAAGTGAGCCTGAGCCTCTTTGTGGGCTTATTCTATGTTGTTGAGGTACAGACAAGAATCTGAGCAAGAGTTAAAGATACAGTGAATGGCAATTATGTTTAGCTAATAAAGCTTTGTTCTTTTTTGCAGCTATTACACAGAAGGATGTGCCAGTGATGTGGCTCATGAAGTAGGAGTAACACTGACAGTTTCCTAGAAGTGCTGCAGACAGAAGATCACTTTATACAAAGACCTCACTTGGCTACAATTGTACTTAAATCATAACAAAAAGGTAAGTATGTGATCAGAAGGACAAGTCCTTAAACTCTCATGAAGAAAATCGAGTTGTCATTATGACCATCAGCAATTACCTTGGCTTTAGATCAGTAGATAACCTTGGTAGTTACCTGATTACTAGAACTGTTTTGTGAAGTAAACCAACTTCAGGCACCAAAATCCAATATCCAGGGATTGAATCCTGTTCCTGCTAGACCAGTGGAGTTAGCTACCAAATTCAATGGAAGATGGAGAAAAATTGCCAGCTCCCATGTTTACAATCTTTGTCTTTTGTTTCTATGCAGGCAAAAGTGGCTTAAAAATATATTACCTTGCAGATTTAGTGTAGGGTCTACTAGTATAATTTTCCTGACAAAATCCTATTTGTCTTCCATTACAGAATAAGCTTGTGACCATTGAGAGCAGTATTTTGGCAGGTTTACCTAGCATAGACACGTTTAATGTGTTCTAACCTTTCTCAAACCCAACTATATATTCACCCTTTCCTATATCCTTTAGAGGTTATGAGCTCACTGGGGCACAGACTTTAGGAAGTGACTTCAAAGTAGACCTAGAGAATGTGTTATCATAACAAATATAAATCACTGCCAATAAGATATTTGCTTAAATTACACTCTAGCTTGAAGGATAAAAAGCATAAAAATATTGGAACAATGTTAACAGCTTTCTAAAGAATTCTGCATCTGACTGATTTTTAAAATGAGTTTGTAAAATAAGGTTGTATCATGTTGAGAGATAAGGATTAAAAGCTTTACATCTCAGACTTGCTACTAAAAATCCCAAACATTTGCAGGCAACATAATCTATCATGCCACACAAGTGCGAGTATTGCTTTAATGTGTTTAACAGAAGGGCAATTTAAACGGAATTGGGTTTGAGTACTCCTCCTCCATTAGAACCCAGCATGAAGTTTAACTTTTATCCAATGCCTGATTTGTTTTAATGCTGAATGATTCATGATGCAGTATAATTTCCTGTCAGGAAAGCAGGATCCTTTTTTATTACTGTGACTAGATAACTTAGCCAAAAGATAATGTGAGTGGGTTTTTGTGGTTTTCTATTTTTTTCCCCTGGTGTCCTAAATAAAATTCTTATATTAGTCATTTGAATCTAGGAAGTATTTAATTTTAGATGTTATTAATTGATGCATAGTTTTAAAAATAGTTATCCTTTTATCTTTGTGCATTACAAGGTGCCCATGTAGTTGTGGGGTTTTTTTGAGATGATGGGATTTTAAAGCTGTTTGTGCAAGCTTGATCAGAAAACAGACTGTTTTCTGTATTTTTGCATATTATATTGGACTACCCCTGGTTTCACAGTTTTGCCCAGGTCTAATAATGCTGAGTAAGAAGCATCTTTATGGAAAAAAAAGTGCTTCCTCATTTGGTAGTTTTCATATCCTAGATCCTTGGCTTTAGAGTGATGTTAACCACATACTATGTACTGGTTTGAAAAAAATGTTTTCCACGGGTTTATTTTCCTATTTAATTACAGCAGTTACTTAAATAGCAGAAGCAACTCTCATGGTTTAACCCCAGACTGCAACTAAGCACCACACATACACTCACTCACTACCCCCCTATTGTTCAGGGGAGAGAATCAGAAGGATGAAGGTAAGAAAACTCATGAGTTGAGATAAGAACAGTTTAATAATTGAAATAATTTTTTAAATTATTATTATAAATTGTAATTAAAAGGAAAATAACAATAAGAGAGAAATAAGCTAAGAAAGACAAGTGATGCAAATGAAAAACAATTGCTCACGACCAAATGACCAATGCCCAGCTTGTTGCCAAGCAGTGGCCCCCTGGCCAGATTTCCCTCTAGTTAAATGCTGATCATGATGTCATATGGTAATGAATATCCTTTTGGCCAGTTTGGGTCAGCTGTCCTGGCTGTGTCCCCTCCCAGCTTCTTTGTGTACCCTCAGCCGGTCAGCATGAGAAGCTGAAAAGTCCTTGACTTAGTGTAAACACTGCTCAGCAACAGCTAAAACATCAATATGTTATCAACATTATACTCATCCTAAATCCAAAGCACAGCACTGCACCAGCTACTAGGAAGAAAATCAACTCTATCCCAGCCAAAACCAGAATAGTGACTTAGCACAACAGGCATCAGACTACTGCTTTCCAGCTGTAGCATTCATATTCTCAAGATACATTCAACAGTAATAACAATTTGTAGCAAGTAGTTTTAGGCTAGCTTTCATTATTTCAAAGATCTTGTGTACACACAAATACCTTTTTGATAACCTCTAGGTCAAGATGTTAATCATGTGAGACAGTGATCTGTAAAGACGTTACAGTTAAATGCTCTTCAGTAGTTGGAAAAAACACCCAGGCTTGCTAATCTTTCTAGTCCAAGAGACTAGACATGCCAATGAGAATCATCTTGTGTCCATTAGCTGCCTAAATGAAATCGCATAGGCTTCTTAAAATGGAGAGGGATAAGCACCCTCAGAAGGTGGCTCTATCCGTTTGCATTTTAGAGTGAATCTAGATTTTAGGGAGCTAAAGCCGGATGAGAGGAATCTCATTAACAAATAGGTAGACAGGAATGGAATTATTTAGTCACAGCTTCAATTTACCTAAAAATTCACTCACTCTATCTACAAAAATACTTGTTTACTTAATAATTTTGTAACAGAATATCCCTGGTAAATTAATGGCATGCTGTTCACATTAACATCTAGAATACTACAGAAACTGGTTTTCTTCCCTAAACAGGACAAGTCAATAGACTCTTACTCTCTAAGTCCAATTCATTTACATTTTATTTTGGCTGCATACAGGTTCGTATTCTGAAGCATGTGAGATATGAGGCAGAATCATTTCTTTTGTTGTCATACAGAGGTCTTTTTTGAAAATATAGGCAAAACCTGGGGTTGGGACAAGAGGAACAGATGCTGAGCACAAGAGGAAATAGTCACTGCACTTAGATGGTGATGAAAACATGGCCAGGAGGCTGAATTTCCTGTCTGCCTGTTGTTCAGCCAGTAGAAGCTATTGGAAGCTACCAGCTTGCAAGGCAGCTTTTCCCAGGGACACCAAGTGTGACCTGCTTACCAAAATGAGCCCAAAGCCTTGCCCTCCCATTGCCCAATTTACTTCTGCCTGCCCACCTCCACATGCTTCACCTGTCCTTGCAGACAACCCCTGCAGATGAAGATCACCCCTGCACCTTTCCAAGCAAAACCCTACCAATGCCTGCAAAGCATTTGCATTGCCAAGGCTGATGCATTTACAGGCTGTTCCTGAGACTCCTCAAACTGCTCCCAGAATCAGCCAGTTTAGTAATAAGCCACATGAAGAGATTAATTTACAAGCAGTGTTCTTTCATCTCTCATTGCTGATTGAGGAGTAGTTAATATGTAACCATTGCTGGAAGAGATAGAGGAAAACTCTTGCGCAGTATTTTCTCTCAACACCTTGAGTAAACAGGTCAATCTCCAAGACTGTTTAAATTTATTGGTAAAGCAAAGTGGCATCATTACTTGCTTACTCACAACACATCTGACATTTTAATCTAGCATTCTGCAATACTTGCAGGATGCACATAACCTATGTGCTTGGTTCAAAACCCTCACCAGATAGTTATTTTGCATATACAGAGACTTTTTTTTTTTTTCCTGAAAATGGAAGCTATTTGTTCACCTGTTAAGAGATGAAGTAAAAATAGCAGAGGGTCATCTATCTCCTTTTGTAAAACATTAACAAACATTTTTAATCAGAATTTTTTCCCAGCAGGTAAAACTTCTCCAACTTCATCTAGGAAAAATTCTAGTATAAAAATCACTAGTGATATTTGCTCATTCTCTTTACAGTGCTTCTGTGCCTGCAGCAGTCAACCTGAAGATGGATAAACCCCATGTCAAGTTTATTTCTGTACTAAACTGATTTCATTCCTATACAGAAATGGTGTTTAGTGGAATTACATAGCAAAAGCACAGAACTACATGGTCTTCACTATCATTAGGTCAATTGTCATAGGGTGACATTGCTGCGGTCACGGGCCATTGCTTCATTCTTGTCATCTGTTGTCTTTCTGGAAGTGATGTTGGCCAAATATCAGTTAGAATAGTTTTTGTAAACTCTGGCAGGGGGAATTTGGGAATGAAACTAGCAGGATAAGAGATGCTAAGGGAGAATTTCTAATGACTATTTTAATACTAAGAAAGAAATCATACTGAAGCTGTCCTCTGGCCTTGAAAGTAAGTGACATGCAATAGCCTTTGCTGAAATAATTCTCTAAGTCAAATTAATTTACATTTTCCTATTGGAAATGATCCCCAGACTGTATTAATGCATTTGAACCAAGGTTTAAGGTTCAAGGGCTGGATGACCGCTGATTAGCCTGTATTAGAACTGTGGTGAAGAATGTGCCCCTAATTGATTGTATAGGTGATTGTGTCACTAGTTTGTCCTTTGTCTTGCTGATTCACTACTATCGATGTAGCCCAGAACAGGGCAGAACTATGGCCTGCTGAAACCAAAACAATTCTGAGAAGTTTGGCAAGCTTGTGTTACATGTTCAACACATGCGGTTTCACATCTAGCAAGTCTTGCAAAGCTGATGGTTCATGATGGTTGATGATGGTTCTTTGCTAAAAGTCAAAACCATAATTTAGTTCCAGCATATTATTTGTCATTCATGGTATTTGGAGTTTGTTATTAGGAACCTAATGAAGTTCAAGAAGGGAAAGAGTAGGGTCCAGCACCTAGGGTGGAATAACCTCATGCACCAGTACAGGATCATGGTAGACCTGCTGGAAAGCAGCTCCATGGAAAAGGACCTCGGAGTCCTGGTGGGCAATAAGTTAACCATGAGCTAGCAATGTGTAGCCAAGAAGGCCAATGGTATCCTGGGGTGCATTAAGAAGAGTGTGGCCAGCAGGTCAAAGGAAGTCCTCTTTGCTCTGCCCTAGCGAGGCCACACCTGAAATACTGTGTCCTCTTTTGGGCTCCGCAGTTCAAGAGAGACAGGGAACAACTGGAGACAGTCCAGTAGAGGGCTACAAAGATTATTAGGGGACCAAAGCATCTCTCTTCTGAGGAAAGGCTCAGACACTTGGGTCTATTTAGCCTGGAGAAAAGGAAGACTGACAGGATCTTATCAATGTTTATAAATATCTAAAAGGTGGGTGTCAGGAGGATGGGGGCAGTCTCTTTTCAGTGGTGCCCAGTGACAGGACCAGGGGCAACAGGCACAAACTTGAACATAGAAAGTTCTTTCTGAACGTAAGGAAAAACTTCTTCACTTTGAGGGTGACAGAGCCCTGGAACAGGCTGCCCAGAAAGGCTGTGGAATCTCCCTCTCTGCAGACTTTCAAAATCCACATGGATGCATTCCTGTGCAACCTGTTCTAGACGAACCTGCTTTGGCAAGGAGGTTAGACTAGGTGATGTCCAGCAGTCCATTCCAACCCCTACCATTCTGTGATCTTGTGATTCTCCAGTCTGGAATGTATTTGTCTTCTTGGAAATGAAGTCAGAGATATTCTACCTCACTTTTGATCTAAAGGCAACACAATTACCAGATACATTACTTTCTTAGAGGAGAACTAGAACACACAACATTACCTTTTGATCAAGGTGTCTCCTAAAGTGACACAACTGTGATTCCATTTCATCAGTGCCACCTCCAAAGTTGCAGTGCAGCTGCACAGAAGTGGGCACAAGTCAGTCATCTACTAGATTTAAAAAAAAAAAAAAAAAAAAGTAGATTTTGCACAGTTAGAACCCTCTTTGACTAATGTCCAGTCCCTCGAGCTGGTTAGCCACTGCTGATGACTTCAGATGGGAGTGTGAGTTTTCTAACGTGGTACAAGAAAGGAATAGGAGTGTCCAAGCCTTTCAAGGTCAGAATTCTACAGGTTTTTTTATACACTTCTCAAAGACAGACTACTCTGTCTTCACAACCTAGCCTGAAACACCTTCTATGCTTGCTGAGAAATACCCCGAGCAAGAAAACTCTACAGGTAGGTTCCCCTTTGCTTAGTGTTTGCCAACACTCATTTCAATGCCAAGTGACTATTCATTTCAACCATGTTTACAACTCTTATGTTTTTTCATTTATGAGCATTCACACAAACAAGCTTTTTATTCACACAAATGTTTGCTGAAGGACTATTTTTCATATGAATACCTGCACTTTGAAGTAAACAAGGGTATTCACTGAGCAAGAATAATCTCTACTTCTTGTTATTTGCCGATTCTTATTCTCATGTTCTAAAAGTAGCCATCATGCATTTTACAAAACAATGCCTAGAAATTAGATGGCCAGTCACATGCCAAAACCAAAATGTCAGTAGATTCTGGCACTCCTGCTTAGGATGAGTAATACCTCACAAACAGGTCTGTTAGTCTCAGTGGGACAATTCAAAATAAAGCATTACTCCACCAGTTAAAGACAAAGAATCTATCCCAAACCAGAAAAACCTGTAGACTGCATGCAAAAAGCAGCCACTCAAGCTTTGTGATAAATACCTAAGGATTTTTTTTTTTTTTTTCCTGAATGTCAGTCTCATTTTGTAATCAGTCTCTATGCAGTGGCAAAGCTTTGTACATTCATGGAACATTTGTCTGCCATAAATAACATCATAAGCTCTGTTATCCTTCCTCTCTTCTCCCAGGGGACAACACTTCTTAAAGCACCAATGTCACCTTCTGTCATACTTAAAGATTATATGAAACTAAAAATGTTAAACAAAGGATGCAAGTGAGGAAATGACAGAATTTGAGATGCAACCTGTTGAAAAATCTCATTTCATGGTGAAAGAAATCCAGGGTATGATGCTGAAAAGCAGTAGGGTGTCTGCAACCTCTTACTTAGCATTCAGTCTCCACCCAACATCCTCACCGCAAAAGACTTCAGTCCCCTTCTTCCTAGGGACCAAATAGTTTCCATATAAAAAGATACTATTAAGGAAAAGTCAGTTTTCCACTTTTTAAGTACTTTTACCTTAAAAATTTGGAGTCAAGTAAATCAAATTTTGAGCGAGCTGATATCCCCAATCTTTTTTTCCTCTTTCTGGAACTGGAGGAGCAGATTATAAACCCTTTTTCTCAGTATCTACCTCCCGGTCCCATAACCTTTAGGGCTTCCTGCAGCCTCACTTTCCAGTCTCCTTCACCTCCAACTGGTCCTGCTTATCTCTATAGTGGGCAGAGAGAGACTATACATAAAGACCCTACATCTGTGCATTAGTAGAGTTCAAGAATCTGTTTAGTCTTTTCTTCCAGTATAGATTTCCTCTCTAGAGCCTTTTTCAATACTCAGTGGAGTAACCTGTTTCACAAGACACCCCCTGCTCTTCCTCCCACCTGAGCACATCTGTGCTTCCCAGCCTGCAGCTCTCCTACACCCTGCCTCTGCCTGGAGGTACCCAGGCCCATCTAACAACAGCACCTTACAATAGAAAATACACTGGCAATATGTGCATAAGATTATGAGATAATTTCAACACTGTTAGTGATGAAAGTATGCTTAGTTAGAAGCAGTTTGAGTTATGCTGATTCCTCTAAAATTGTAAAATATCAGTTTTAAAAACTATGCTTTACCACATTCCCCACAAAACCATAATTAAATGGATGGACAACCCTGTGTTTGATACAGAAGATTAAGTTTAATTACTGCTTTGTGTTATGAAAAACATTTGGGAGGGGGGTGTGTGGGGGGGTGATATAAGCAAGTATGGTGCTAAAATTCAGCCTTCTGAAAACATAACTTTATCCCCTTGCAGTTGCCAGATAACATTTCTGAAGTTGTTGAGATATTAAAAATGTGGCAGTTTATTATGAAGCCATTTATATTTTGTCAGACTGTTAACAAGATTTGTGTTATCTGCACCATGCAACAGGAAAGCTGCTGCAGAATCCATAATAACTTCTTATTATGCATGCCAAATTGTTGGTGCACTTGCCAAAGAGAGAAAAGGAATTAGAAGATGATATTAGTAACAGCCTACATGAGTTGAGAGCCAGGTTACTCAACCCTCTTTATACTGTTGCTTGATTAAATTCATACTACATAATCAGCCCATCAAACATTCAAATTATCACAGACTTCAACATTATACTAAATTCTTGGAGTTGAACAGAATACAAGGTACATGCACTGCTGATTCCAAAACATGAAATTACATTCTTTTACAGGTTTAACACACAATGATTCCTTGTCTGTCTATACCTACACATGCCTTTCTATATATAGTCTTATTCTGAGAATAACTGTTTCAAGTCATTCTTCTCTTGCACCTTTCTCCCAATAAAGAACCTAAAAAATGCCATTTGTTGCCAGCTTCCACTGTCTTCAGTCATCATTTGAAGTGTTAAGTGCATCAGAGTGAGAGCCTTCATACGGTGATAATATATCAACAGGAAGTAATACATTGATAGAGAAATTGAAACTCTTAAGGCTAAATAGAACTGACAAACCATTGCAAAACTTATTTAACTTTTTTTCAAACAGGGACCTTGTGATGTTAAAGTGCTGACACTAAGCACTATCACTAGCAAGGCACTTACAGAAAAGTTGTGTTTCTTGTATATCATGTGCTTTCAAAGTGCCATCATTTCGAGTTTAAAAAGCCATGTTAAATATGGTTTAGGATACTCAGTACTTCGGAAAATTTATCTCCAAGCATAGAAGTTAAAAAAATTCCATGTTAACTTTCCCAATTTAATGGCACAAAACTGGCCAAGCAAGTAAGAACAGAACATTTTCCAGACTGAAACATAACAATAAACAGTCAGATCATACATGGGGATTTAATTTACAATTCCCAAGACAAAAACCAAGGTGAATTGAGTTGAAAGATGACACAAATTTAGAGATAAGACTACATTTATGAATCTGAAATCTATACATGCCTTCTAGACATCCAGTCCTGGACAAAGGAGACAGTGTTGAGCTACAGCTAGTCATAGACATTCATCTCCAAACCACCAACTAGCTGACATCTTCAAAACGAGTGAAGGCAGTGCCATAAACACAGCACTCCTATTTAGGCTGACCAGATTTAATAGCATGAAATTGGTTCCAGATAGATTGTGTCATTAATATAAAAAATTGTAGCCAAGAGGGGAAGACAAATAGAAGATATATCAGAGCTGCATGCAGACACAGGCTAGAAGAAACTCTTAGAGTCAGCAATATGGTCCCTTTAGCACTGTTTTAGGAGAGACAACAATCAAATGATATAATCTGCAGAGGAGCATCCTGACCACACTGGGTCCTTCTCCTGTGCTTTTCATTATGTCAGTCATTGCCATATACTGACTTGTAGTTAATTCTTCTCATTCCTAATTCTAAGCTTTAAACATAGACTATGAGTTTAGCAAAATCAACTGCTCTAGAGTTAACTACTTTATTGTCAACCTGATCACCAGTCCCTTCAGATCCCCAGTATTCCTGAGCAGCCAATATTTACAAACATAACATGCACAGAATTGACCAAGAATCATAATTTCTCTTCCCTATATCTGCCATCCCTGATTTCTACTAGCTTACATTCCCCTTCTGAATTTCCAACAACAACTCCTAAGGAAGTGTTTTAAAATTTTGGAAGTTTGCAGTTTACTCACTGGAACAAAACAGTCCCTCTAGACACTTGATTGTATCTGGGTTGTTTGCTAATTTCCAATTTCATATAAAAGACTTTCAGAATAAACTTCATGATATTGAAATTCACTCTGCTAAAAGTAATGGAAAAGTTAGTTGTCAAAAAAAAAAAAAAAAAAGGAAAAAAAAAGTTATTTCCTAACATTTAAAAACTGTGTTATGTTTTCCAAAGTCCAGAAACTCTGCTCTCATATATACCTGTAAAAAGAAGGATTTTCCTACTAAAAAATACAAAGTGTTGCCTCTGGACTGGACTAGAGATAGCGATTGAGTAACTGTCTCTATCACCACATGAAAGGATATTGTCATAGTGATTTTTGAAGATGTAGTAGAAGCGATTGAGTTCTATAATTGTTGTTGACTTTCTGAATACTCCAACTTGATCAAAATCTTTATCTGAATTATTCATTGAGCACTATGAATAGCACAATGTCAAATTTAAATGAAGATTCCATTTTTAGACTTTGGCCAAGTCTTTTTTTTCCAACTCAGATAAGAGCTATAAATTCCTATAGATGAGCATAACATGCTTGACCCAGAGGTCCTTGTCTCCCTTGTATCTTTAAAAGTAATAAGACTAAGCTCTTGTTTCAGCAACTTGGATTGATACAGTTATACTGGATTTTCTGAACATTTTTTACATGCTGTGAAACACCTGTGGGAAGTTCTTCTTTCCCCAGCAAAAGGCTACAGAAAGTTTCAAAGAAAAACATTCTTCCAGCCCATGACACTTGAAAATTCAGTACCCAAATCATCAAGTTCTTTCCTTGTCTTCCTTTCTATAAGAAGCCTAGACGACTGTTTTCAAAGGAACTGCTTGTGAAAATTGTATTTAAAATTTTAATTTAAAGCCACTAAGAAGTTTTCAGTTGTTTCACTCTTTTGTTACAGCTGTAGAAGTACAACCCACTTCTACATGTGAGTTAATTTTATTACTATATGGTATATATTAGTATATTAGTAGATCTGGTTTTACTTGCGAAGATAAAAGGTGCTTAAAGCAATGAATTGTGGATATCGCTGGTTAGCTGTGCTTGTAAAAAGTCATACATAAGTCCAAACTAATACTAGCATGCTGCTCAAACTCAGCTCTCAGTGAGGACCAACTCTTTTCAATATTAAGAGAAAAAAAAAAAAAATTTAAGAAATAAAAAAAGAAGGGCAAAAAAAATATAGGACAATTGTGTTACTAAATCACAGGTATCACAGGGTGTTAGGGGTTGGAAGGGACCTTGGAGATCTTCAAGTCCAACCCCCAATAATTTCCTTCACAGCAGCTACAGACCCTGAGTAATATTATCAGAGTAACTTGTAAGCACTGATAATAGGCTCACCACTTTCTCTATCATGATCTAGAGCAGGAGCTCATAGTATACCCTAGTCAGGATGGAAAGTGAAAGTAGTTCAAATAATTTCTAGCTTCTCTCAATTAGCAGAATTGAGATTTTTCCTTACCCAACATTACTACATAGAAATACTTCCCCCATCCAGTAGCCCGGTGATCTATAGACACACTTGCTCAAACTAAACTGTCTTCATCTCAGCAATCTCCCAAAGAACTAGTTTCCATATATAACAGCTATACATGGAACTGTTGGCTTTTCTAGATGGCATCTTCAGGCATCTGTTGCTTCAAGTGTTAGGTAGAAATACAGCTCTTGAGAATATCTAAGTATTTACACACAAAGGTAAACTGGAAAATAATCATGGAAAAGAAGAACCAGCACATGCAAAGTTGAAAAAACAGTACAAGTGGGAGCTGTGAGAAGGCATTAAAGACTACCAAACCCTGTGTTCTATTATATAGTTTATAACCAATACCTTCTGCAGAGTAGGTGTGGTGCTGCCCTGTCTAAAGCAGGAGTAAGATTATACTTGTGATTTTATATCAGGAATCCTGGTTTCAAGTGTTTCAATGTTAGGTCAGATGCTTTTATATGCGTATCCATGAATACAAAGCTGACCAGGCTCTGAGTCAGTTCTGTGTAGGCCACCTCTAAGCCAGAAGTGAAGTCAATGTGATATCAGTGTGTTTATTTTCTCTAAGCCTAAGTAGCTAAACTGTTTTTGCTCAGGATGCAGGTCTGCCTGCAAAAGTCATGTAGAAATACCATAAATCAGAAAGTCTTTGTTGTCTTCAGTGAAGGCTTTGGATCAAGTTCATAAGGTGTATTTGATGAGGTTTGGTGTTTGTTTTATTTGTTGTGTTTGTAGTTTTTCTTTTGTGAGGGATGACATTTTCTAAGAAAATCTGATACAAAACCTAGATTTCTAACTTTTTTGACTGAGTATCCAATACACCAGAATTTTTTTTCTTTAACTTGGTACTCAAATGGAAGCTAATTTTAAAAACTAGTATATTCAAGAAAAAGGAAAGAAGCTCTGCCGTATTTTAATTCTTTTAGTAATGTGAATGACAGTTACCAGTCTTGAACAAAGTCCCTAGAATAAATAGCACCAATTAATTATCCTACATATTTTTCTTTGAATACTAGTGGCAGATTTTCTACAGCTGAATTTGTACAATAAGATTTAAGTTCCTCATTCCATATCCACATAAGCAGATGACACCTTCCCATAAAAGCTAAGAAAACTTCATTCGATTAGTGAGAATTCTGTATTGTCTTAACTGGCTTTTAATGGTTTACTTTCGAAAGGCACCTTTCAGGGTCACTATTTGAATCCATAGATTCTTCAGGACTGCTGACAATGGCCTGCAAATAAAGTGTTCTTAGGGATTCAGTTTATGTACACTGTTTATCATGAAAAGAAATAGAGGAGGAAAACTATCACAAATTCCTGCAGTCCCACCTATTTACATGCTTTCAGTAATCATTTATAACGTTCCGTGCCTTATCAGATGCATTTTTGTAAATGATACAGTATTTTGTACACAGTACTGTGTATATCTTGTATGTGTATTTTTTTGCTCATTCATTAAAGAATAAGATGGATGAGAGCAACTCTGTAGGCTGTGCTCCTATCTACTCTTAGCATTCTCATTTTGACAGATGAATGATGCGTAAAGGCTACAAGCAGAAGGGGCACTCCTGAGTAATCCATTAACAAGCAAGGATTATGCCTTCCCTCAGTAAGTGAAGTGACAAATGAGCACTTATTTTGCTTGCTGACAAGTGGTAGCACTGACATCAGACATGTTCCCTTCTTTATGCTTTTCCTACACCTATGAAGATTGAATGGACTAAAAATCAGGTTCAATTGCTTTAGGTACCTAAAGTGCATGTAATATTCATGCTTATCCACATCAACAACCTGACATCTGTGATCATTCTTGATCACTGCAATACCAGCTTGAATGACATTCACTGATAAATTCACATTAACAAAATGATATTTTGTTGTCTAAAAAAATTCAAGTAGAAAGTGTTGAGTATGTCAGTACTAAATTTCCTCTATTGTGACGATCTAGCAAACAGATTGACCCCGTTTTGCATATTCTCTGTAAACATGTCATTTTAGAATGTAGGTGGGAAATGAAGGTGGGAATTCTTTGTATATGTATTGAAGTAGAAAATATTATTTCATCAGTTTTGGCACTATTACCCAGGTTATAGATTGACTACTTTCCACTAACCTTTTAACTAAGGGATAAAATGGAAATACTTAGACCATAATCATGCTTGAAGTTCATGAAAACAAGGAAAGGGGCTGATCAAGGGGCTAGGAAGCTGAAACAATGCTTTATTTCTTCTTAATTCTAAATAACTGAAGAGTGAAAGTCTGTTGCTCAAACCTACACAGGCAGTCTTCACATGAGGAGGAAAGCACATTTTGACAAATACGTATCTCTGTCAAGAGAGCTTTGGGGGAAAATGAAACTGGGGATAAACCTTTTCCATTGCTCTCCCAGGTTTGATCAGGCAACCTTTGCCATATGTGAAGAGACTCCACAGTTATTTGTTTACTTATTAGACATAATAAATAGCTAGGACTGATGAAGACTACTAGGCTAGAAATAATAGGCTCACCACACCCAGTGAGTCTTTGCTGGACAAGCAGGTGTCAGCCAGATGGGGAAGGGTTGGTCTCCATTGATCCTTGAAGTGGGCTGACCCTTGACATTGCTGAGCTGGCAGCTTCCTATTCTTTTTTTTTCTCTCTTAGGTTTTTATACCTTTTCATTGCAACATTTTTCCTCTTGAATCTTTGAACTACTGCCTATGCACATCTCAACAATCTCACCTCTGTTTGCAGTTCTACCTTTCTTATCTCTCATGGCTCCAGGCTACGTGCTTTCTCTCAGCTCACTCACAACCTAGCAGTCTACTTAGGAGTATAAGCCAAGGTTCTGCAGCTGTGCTGAATCAGAGCTGGTCTTGGATCATAGGCAGCTCGACCCCAAGAGGCGAGTGATAAGAGCCAGAGAACTACAGGGACTTGTCCTCACTTAATTCGTAGTAGGAACTTTTCAATTTGAGGCAAACAGAACATGAGGAAATGTTGAGGGAAGAGGAAGCAAATGTCCCAGTGGATCTCAGAACAAGGACTGGACTTGCAAGCATCTTCACTCTGCTCTTTTATGGTTTTTTTTCTGTCCACATGCTAAACCTGATAAACAGTGAAATGGTAATGCAAAGAAATAATAAGGAAAAGAAAACCTGTCTAGCCCTGAAACTGATCTTGCTACATGGAAATAATATTAGTTAATGGTCCAGTAATCACATAGCTCTCACAACATGTTTAATTAAACTAGACAAACACATGTCCCATGTAGCCATATATTGGAGCTATGGGGCCAAAATAAAGATCACTTTACAGAACCCCCTTCTCTACCATCCCCAGAATTACCACTGATATATCTCTAGTGTTTGCAAGAGATAATGCTGAGCAAAGGATTTGGTCTGAATGCTTTGAGGACTAGCACTTGCCAGGTGCCCTCAAGTGCAAGGTTGAGATCTTCTTTGCCTTACAGCAGGGCCACCATATCATGTTATGTCTGACATTTTTTACTCTTTGTTCCTGATTTAGAGACCACATAAAGCAAAGCCATTGCCAGGAGCCATTACACAGTGATCAACAGATGAACGCATACTAATTTAATAACCCATTCTATGTGCTCAAAATAGTTATGGAACTCCGTGTGTACATCTTACAGGGTCACAGCAGGAATACCAGGTCACCCAGAAGTTCTTTGCCTTTGGGGAAATTTGAGAGTCAATGTAATTTGCTTTTGGACCATGGAGTACACTGTTGCCACACTGCCTCTTTAACATGTTTGACTAGGAGTTGTTGAATTCTTTTATACATTAATGCATAAGAAAATTATGTTCTCTCTCATAAATTACCATTTCCAACATAATTATTTTTAAAAAAGAACTTGTTATTAACATCTTCCATAGGAGAAACTATTTTAATAAATAAGATCTCTTCTGTTTTTTTCCCTTGTACTAATTGTTTTTTAGTTTGAAAATAATCAAAACCCTCTTACTTATCTTCAGTAAGACAGATTTTTAATTATAGTTGCATGCAAATGCACACACCCACCACATTATAAATTTCACCCTAGGAACTAAAATTCTTTTATTATTTATGTAAGTAAGCCTTTCTTTAAGTTCTAGAAAACTAATTACTTTTTTAATTATAGAATATAAATATTTTGGTTTTTCCATATGAATATACTGAAAATACATCCAGTTATAAAACCTACAGCCTAGAAATAACACATGTATTCATTTCTAAAATGAAAGTTGGATGGTTTGAGGATTTTACACAAGATACAAAAGCTGATGTTCTGGACTAAGAAATCAGACTGCACTGCATTAATTATTTTGTTCCATGATTTGCATTTCACTAGTAAAAATACATTTTCTCACTTTCTTCTTTCTTAGAAGCTGTAGATATTCTATTCAAATATAGTGTCTCACATGAGTAGCAAACAAAATAAAATTTAAAAACTCCGCGTGTTAATGAAACAGAATTTACCTTAACTACCTCATACTTTCATGGAGATGTAGGTAACATTAATGTCCTTGGTTTCCATTTTCCTAGATTTAAAAACAGGTATCAGATTTCTTTATTCACTCAAATATTAGCATTACAAACCAGCATCCAGGTATGACCCAAAGAGTCAAGCTTCAGCTAGAGAACCTGTTGATAGAAGTTTGTTTCTGTCTTTTACATTTTACTGCTTTTCTTCTATGTTTGCATTTTTGAAATAAGATGCAGAAGATCACTACTCTGAAAACAGACTAGTGAAGTAAAACATAAATAAGATTAATAACCATGGGATCATGAGAGTGTGTATGATGATAGAGACAGTATCTTTAAGGCATCCCAGAAAAAGAGTCTTTTTTAGCCCAATGTCCTTGTAACTATTGAATCCCAAACAGAATAAGACACAAAAGACAGCTCTCTGTCTTGCATACTGAGGCCCAGCAAAAGACTTAGTTGTCTCACTGCCAAATAAAGTGCCTTTAGTCAAAAATCAGATTCTTAAAATACTGACTCTACTGACTCCTGTCCCTGCTGCTTACAACTGTGGAAAGACAGCTATGTTTTCACTACAGTTTCTTGACTGTTTCAAGCTATGATCCTCATGGGACCTAATGGCTTCAATTGAAATAGCACAATTAAGGAATCAGGAATCAAATTAACTCATGAACTGGAATTTAAACACTGTCACAATACCAGATGTTCCCCTATCATCTATTCTGTCCACAGAACCAGGATCAGGCCTCCACTGAACACCTGAGAGAGACAGGGCTTAAGCCAAACCTGAGAACCCCTCACTCTTAGCAATTCAAACTCCACTCTGTCATGTTGCAGCTAAAATTAATGCAAAGCCATAGAACTGATCTGGAAAGAAAGGATCCTTTATGTCCTTCAGAAGAAATATCTTTTGCTCTGCAAAGTTTTCACTGACAGGCAAAAGCAACCAAATGGTGCTTTTTTTTTGGGAGGGGGGGAGGAACATGATATTCAAGACTGATCACAATTTTGATTGATTTTTTCAATACAAGATGCATGATTTTGTGTTGAATATGAAACACTACTACACCTGGAGTTTAGAAGATTTTAACTGAGCATGTTTTGAATTTTACCTTCTTAACTTGGATAAAAACAATATAAAACCAGCTTATCAAGCCTATCTAAGATATGGTGCTAGGTTATGATTCACTCATCTGGTGCAGGAAAGAAAATAAGGCAAGCCTAATTCAGTGTGTGCCTGCTGAGGAAATAGCCAGAGTAATGGGGTTTTTGTAGGTTTTTGAGGTCTGGGAAGTATGATAGTCATGCATAAAAATATATAGTCTCAGACCTAAAGGTCTCCCAGTCAAATAATATCTGCATTAATCACGTTGCTGGCTTTTAATTTTTATTCCTTTGAAAATGCATGCAGGTATAAAAATTTAAATGCAGAGATTCCTCACAAACACAATACTACACAATGCCAATTAAAAAAATAAATTAAATTGTACATGAAGCAGAAGAAAATTATGACATTATACTGGTGGGAATGATGAGACCTATAATTACATTATAGAAAGACATGTAAGTTTTCTGTTTTAAATGTGATGGGAATAAGACATTAAAACCTCACAGATGGATGACAGATGACAGAAAATAAAATTAGGTGTACTCTAGTCTAACATAATGTTAGGTTACTGTTATTGTACTATGATTAGGGTATTGCATACAAAGAGGCTGAAGTGACCAAAATGGAAATGACAGTGAATTATGATTTACACAAATCACTGATTTGTTCTGTGTCCTTAGGCAAAATATTTAAGGACTAGTTTTCAAAAGGTCAGATGTGCATCTAGGCATGTGAACGTGTACTCCTGTTTGCATGTGTAATACATGATGGAGTGCAAATTGACATAGGAAAATGGCAGGTCATTCATGTGAGTTCGATATGAGTTCACTTGAATAAAAAATGTGTAAAAACCTGGGAGTTTGCACCCTACATATATTTCAGAAAAAGTCAATCACCTGTACAGGGATTTTAAATACTTATTGTCAACTTTCATTTTAAATGTTTTCATATTTTCATGGAGCATCCCTGACTAAGAAGCTCCTCCTTTTACTGAAAATAAATGAGTATCTGATTATTCTCTTACTAGTATTTCATACGAAGCAAATTTGTTTTCTATTTATAAAGAGAAAGAAACCCCTAGATACCTGGAATAACGTGTACAGCAGAACTTGGTAACAAAATTAATTAACTAGATGAAATCATCTCTACAGAAAAAAAAAATTACAGGAAGGCTTTCCCTGTCTTTTAAAAGTCTAAATAGAAAGTATTATATGCACTATATGGGTCTTCAGTTGTGGCAGGCATACCTGTAAAAAGGTCTTTTTCCCTAGTAGAGAACTTTGAATCACAGTAATAACGGAAATATCTTATTATACAGGTGTAAGAGGCCGGCTGTTGTGTATCTCAAACCTTGTGTGGTGATAAGATCTGGAAAGACCTGTCTGGAGGGGAGAAGTGTTGATTGCTCCCAAAGTCTCTGTGCTCCCCCTTTGGCCCTTTGCAGATATCCTTTAACAAAAGGAAGAGGTAACTTCTGCATAGGTGGGACTCTATCTTTTCTTAAGTGCTCCTGCTGACTGCACCATGGGGGAGGCAGCTGGTAGGAGCCACACTACTTCTAGCTCATGGGGCTCATGCAAATCAACACCACTTCCTTTGGAAATTGGGAATGCCACCCAGATATCTCAAGGGTATTACGGGACAGAAAAATTGTGATCAGTGTGCACCCAGCAGCGAAGAACTCAAGACTTGGACCAATCCCATGAGACGTCGTTGGATCCACAGGTGGCGATAACCTTTTCTCTTTCTCCCGCTCTGTCTCACTCACTCTCTCACTCCCCCTACCTTTTCCTCTTTTCTAATAACTCTTTCTTCCTTTTCCTCAAAATTTAGTCACTCCGTAAAATAATCACCTACAAAAATAACACCTTTATCCCTACTGTGTGTTGATTATTTCATTAGGGAGAACTAAGAAATTAATTTGTTATTGTTCCTCAGAGTCATTGTCATGAGTCTGCTGCCCCAGCGGCCCTGCTGTGCAGGGACAGCCTCTTTCAGGGGATCACAAAGATTCACCTCCCTCGTTGTTCACTGACTGGGACAGGACAACAGGGGACTAATAAAGCTGACTATATACAAACTACTGTAAAATTGCTGCAGCTAAGGATACAGAAAGGATAGAAGAAAGTTCTCTTTTCATTGTTTTTAAGCTAAAGGTGTTCACAAATCACACCACCACACACTGAGACATACCGTCTTTCTAATAGTTATAAAGTTAATACTGACTCAAACTGTACCTGAGCAGGGTTAGTGTAACACTGATGGTGCCCAGGTACTTGAAAATTGTCTTTCCCAGCAAGATTTTGGAGTTCACACTTAGAAGCTCTTTACTTTTGCAGAATGTATGTGCATATTTTATTTTCCATACTGTTCATTTTATTCTTAAATCCCATGGTCCATTTTCTTTAGCAAGCTCTACCTCTGGGAACAAGTTGTCATTAACTGTTAATTATAAACCCATCAACATCTTTCACTGGAGACTTCAGTTTTAAATGCTTTTGAAGTCATGCTATGATACAGCCCAGCAGTGCTAATTTTGGGCTGTATAGTTGGCAAGGTATATCAGCACCTGCTTTTGATGAACTAGAATGTAATTTCCAGCACTCGAACTGTCCTAAGCACACTAGAACTAAGTCTCAGGTACTTATTTTGATAAGGGGATATGTGAACCCGATTTTGGCAATATATTTAGTGTGTTAATACACTCTTCTAAGCAACTAATTTGGTTCATTTTTTTTCCTGCAATTAAAACAGTGAACTGAGAAACAGGGAATTCAAATTAAATTCCACACTGTGACAGATGGCTTTTGAAAAAAAATAGTTGAAAGGTGAAAGGAAAAACCTTCTTAAAGATTCATTGTTAAACTGAACCCAGTGGTAATTGTGAACAGTTCTTCCTCTTAGCTCAGTCTGATTGAACCACTGATTACCAACTACACATCAGGTATAAGGAAGAAAGTTCAGTGGAAACAGGAGTAGGAAACATGAGCAAAGTTATGAATTTAAAAGCCTATAATTGATATAAACAGTGATAGGTTCTACTGAAAGCTTACTGTTGTGTATGAGTATGCACAATTCCTCCCGGCCTCTTTGCTGAGATAAGTGACATGTTTTCGGATTGGTGAGTAGAAAACCATTTGCTGCCATCATTAATACAGTTGTGATATTTTGATGGTGTTGATGGGTAGAATTTATGCTAAGGCTGGGAACATCTCAGTCTTTTTACACAGATGCATAAAAATTGATGGCATTTTATATGTGGTACCATCTGCTTTTTATAGGTTTTGTCTTCTCTAGATATTTTTGTTTTAATTAATTCTCTCTGGGGAATTCACTTCTTTAATGTTGAGCTTGTTATTAGGAAGAAAACAAATATTGCTGTATATATAATACAGATAAATTGTACAGTATAATATGACTGAGTGGCTTTCATTTCTGTTGAGAAGGTAAATAAAAATAAAATTAAAATAAAATATGGATAAAATGGCCTGATTTTCAGAAGCACCTAACATCCCAAAATCCACTGTCTACTGAAGAAATTTTGGGCAGATCCAAGAGTCATTTCCTTCATTGTTATTTTGTGGGGAGATTATTGACCCTATTGACATCATTCACTTTCATCTCGGAGCACACTGCCCACCTCACAATCAATTTCTCTCTCATATTTCTGCCCACAGCAGGAGGCATTACTGCCTGATGGGAACATTGTAATCAGACTACACCAATGTCCTCCAAACCTTGAACCTGTGCCCAGGCTGTGAGTCTGGTGCCTCCACTAATTAACTATTCTAAATTTATCTGTCAACATTAATTAAGAAAGCCATTGTCTCCAAATATGTGACCTGATGAAAGAAGACAGGAAAAATGTCTAGGACCAAGAAAGCATGAAGCACCAGCTTTGTGTTTTTCATAAGCTTTAGCCTCATACTGGTGGAATCTAAGGATGCCCAGTCCCTGGTAGGATTGGGTGCAGCAGTGCCTTCCCACTTCTACGATGCTCAAATCCTGACTTCAGTCAACTCCTTTCATATTGTCTCACCCTGTAGGCAAACAGGAAAGGAAACAGAGAGGAAGAATGTGTACAGTCATCTCTTCATTTTCTACTAACCAACCAGAAAAGTTGGCTGCATAGTGTGTGCCCACACTGGGAGAACCACTACACTCATTAGATATACACTAACTTGAGCACCATAGCGTGGGCGGCACACAAGCCACAGTAGGCTGCATACAATGTCTAACATCCTAGAGTCTGCCTTGACCTCTCTGCTGCCCCAGTTGCACCACAGTCAGCTCATGAACTAGCCAGAAAGCTAGCTCAGGCTGTGCTGTCATCAGATGTTGCATTCTGGTTTGCTCTAGGACAATGTATCTTTACTATATTCATTCAAAAATGGTGGTATCATTATATACTAATCTTGAAAAGAGAATTTCCAGTAGGAAACTATTGTTGTTCAGTATATTTAAAATATAACAGCAAGATTTTGTATGTGGTTACTGATTGTGAGATACACCAAAATGGTTACTCTGGAATACAACAGTCAACTCAAAATTTATAAGAGATATGAGGTAATTATGCAACATCTCAAAATTAAAAAATGATTGATTGTAAAGATCTCATTCACACTGAAACATTTCTCAACTGATTAAATGTCCATTTATCTGCCTAAATGTGGACTTTCTAGATAGAACCATTAGGTATTTTCTATCTAGCAGGAAGAGAAAAAAAAAAACAACTTAATTCTGTTTCTCAACCATGTAAGATAACTTTGCCATGGAATTGTGCCGTAATTAACCTTACACTACTAGGTGACTTCTAATCTTAACTAAATTATTTGTGCAGTCAAAAGAATGGAAGACAATGAAGAACTTAGAGACCAAAATTTTGAAAAGATAATTGAAATAATAGGAAATTATTTTTAACATAAATAACACAAAATAATACATACAGAGAGAAGCAAACTGTCTTTGATGATGTATCAGTATACATAAGGATAAAATGTGATCACTTCCAAGAGGAAGCTCTCAATGAGAGCTTACTGTGAGTGATCTTTAACATGCATATAAGATAGACAGAGATGTAAAGGACTCACAGCCTAAGCAGCTACTATGCTCACAAACAAGCTTTGTAGAGGCAACCTCTCTTTGAACTTCATCCCCTCCTTATCCACTTGCTGAAGCTCCTTCCATTCATTTCTGTTGCATCCTTACTCAAGGACTTTCAACAGCAGGAGCTAGTAAAGCTTGGGCATATTTTTCTGTCATAAGATGCTCCTCTTATCTTGATCTTACTACACAGGAGCTTACAAATATTTGAAACAAAAGGAGCATAGTAGAAAGCCGTTTGTTATAACTATTACTGGTTCAGTGTGCAAGGTCAGCTGTCTGGTATGATCTTCTTCAAATTACCTTGCATTTACCATGTGGTGAGTGTTTGTTGTCAGTAGTTTTCATCAGCTACTTCATAGTAATTACCCATATATATGTTCTTACCTGGGGTAACTGCAAGGTCATTTGAACTGACCCATATACTCCTATCTACTTATGTATAAAACAGAGAGTTTTAGAATATTTTGCTAATGCCCACAACTTAGATTCAGGCTGTGAATGCAATTATTTTCTCCATACATATGGATTTCTTTTCAACATATTCACAGAATTGATTATCACAGACACCATTATTTCTAGTGTATACAAGGTTCTTCTCTATTCCTCATTTCTTTATGAAGCATGTAAGTATTACCTCTTTTTCTAAAAAAAAAAAAAAAAAAAGAAAGAAAAGAAAAAAGAAGGATAGAAGCATAGATTTTCATGCTTTTGCAGGGATTTTTCTTTCTTGTTCATCACCAAAGTCCCTTTACTCAAGTACACCACAAATGCAGTTTTCACTTCTTTTCACAAGTAAAAGAACAACAATTAAACCTTAGTTGTTTGCTCACCCTGTTGCTGAGAGTGATTCTACTTTTGCAGGGCAATGGCTATTAAGACAACAGTTCCTTGTGTTCAGACAGTCTCTGAGAATCTTATCTGGGTGGAAATAAGAGTGAAAGTTAAAAAACAATAATACAGCAACCAAAATCACATCTTAACAACTCCCCCCTCATTTAGATTTTACACTTTTCCTGTAATTTATCTTCATTACTATAACTTTATAACATGCTTCATATATTTTGAGTTTTATTGCAGATATTTTATGATCTGCTCATCAAGCCTGCATTGAAATTTAACATCTAAGTATCCAAAAAAATTTATATTACGTACAAGCCACAAGGAAAGGAAAAGGAAACAATTGAAACTGCCTATGTATGTGACTACATACGGGTATTACTTACAGTAGAAGGAGCTTGCAACATAGGGGAAAAACAACCAAGCTAATATGTTATTTGTGATGGATATTTGTTTTCACCTAAGGATAGGAACTGAAATTTATTGCTTTGTTAAAGGGTACTTTAACAGCCAAAATTATATTTAACTTCCAGAATGAGACTTGAACGTGATACATATTTTATTTTTAGTCTCTGCAGACCAAACATCAATCATTCTGTCCATATTTGAGAGGAGACAAAAGAGCAAACAATAGAGCAGAATGATACCGAGGCTAAAATCTCTCAGATGTTTGTGAATATACAAGTCTGTAAATATTGATGATTCTTGTCAATAAAAAACATTCCTATCAATCTGATTCCAGGGAGCAGCGAAATTAAAATAGATTTCACAAGCCTTCTAGCATTAATTGAATAATGACAACAATTAACAATTCCATTAAATTATTGAGTCTCACATATACAATATTATCTCATACCTTCCTCCTTGTAGGCAATGATGCTTGCCAGGGTAATCAAGCCAGAGTAGTAGCAGAGACAGAAGTGACCATTCTTAACATATAAGAAGCCACAGAAATTGGATTTCAGGGGTAGGAAATTCCTCCAGTAAAAGTTCATGGTTTGCCTTGCAAGTCCTAGAGACACTAAAAGAATAGAGTAGAAGCTCTGACGTGACCTTTGTGTGACTGGCTATATTAGTCCAAATAATAACAGCTTTACTTATTCAAAGTTCCTGTTAGCAAGACTGGAGCTTTTTCCTGGGTATGTTTTATGGATATAGATTTGGAATTTTGATTTATGTCACCTTCATGGTGTACCATCACTAAGAAAAAGCATCTGCTGCCCTGGGATATGTACATCTTTCAAAGGATGTCAGTTCACCTCTTAATTACATGAGTGCATTTTACTGAGAGAACAGTGGGAGGTACAGGGCAGCCAGCACTGTAGGGCTCTCATTTTGGCAGGAGGCTTTCAGGTATCCCCACAAGGAAAATGGTCCAATCTGTGTTGCCTGCCTGTCTTTCTTCTTCCTATGAAGAACACTCAGGCAATTTTTTTTTCATAAAGAAGTATCTCTTTTCTTACTGCCTGGCATGGACCAAGCTTTGCCTTCAGCCTTTGGTTTTCCTCAGGCAATGACTTCTGCCCTGAACTAAGTCCCAGCTTCTACACTTTCTTTTTGCTAGTAATGGGGAAAGGAGAAAATGTGAAGAGAATATTTTGCTTGCTTGTATTCAGGAACCCAGTTGGTAGCATACAGATGGAGGGAAAAGGAGCCAAAGGCTATGTTTAAAGAGGGGAAAAAAAAAAAGAAAGATGGGAATAGCACCAGCAAAATCTTTGTCATGGTTTCAGACCACAACTTCCTAATTCACACTGAAACATGGGAAGAGATTTTAAACAGTGAGGGAGACTTCAAGGAGTACAGGTCAAAGAGCGTGTTATACAGGGGGAAGAGGTCTTTGTGGGAAGTTGGCACTAAATCACAAAGAAAAGTTTCTAGGCGTATGCAGAAGCTTTAGCCTGGTCAGCAGCTACTCTATTAAGGTCTTGTCTAGGCTGGAGTTTGGCCCCAGATGCAGCTTGTAACTAACATAAATTCTCTTGTGCAAATAGTAGTCTGCAGTTTGTGCTCTGGGTTGCATCAGGTTACGGTGTAATCAGAGCCAATTTCCAACCTAGGAAAGGATCAGATTAGTCCATATTAGAAAATATATGTTTTTGTCCAAAGTTGTTGCTAGATGGACAATCATAACTAAGTGCTGAGAGCAGAATTAGCCTCCAGGAACAGATTTAATCAAATGCCTCTGCAAATACATTTGCTTGACTTTTGTAGGCAATACAGCAAGAGCTCTTCGAATTTACATTAAAACTACACCAATTGTTTAAACTAGTCAAATTTAACTGCATATTGTACTTTATCATGCAAATAACTGTGTTTTCTTAATATGTACTGGGGGAGAGAGGAAAAAAAAATACTTCAGAACTTCCAATTAAACATAACAGATGAGAATCAATGACATCTTGGAAATAATTTCAGTGCAGATAAGACTGGGAATTTAATGTGTTCAGTAACACTTGACTTTCCAAACTAAACCATTAGAAGTACAAGCCACATTTGACATCCCAGGGATCTCTAAGAAATCTATTAATAGAAAAATATTCTCACTGAAGTTCTTATTATTGATTTCCATGTTTCATTAAGAGCATTAAAATTCTGCCGACAGTGAGGGCTTCACTACTGCAGTAGTGGTTACTCTATAAGTGACAGAAACTCACAAATTTGGAGTTACTCCACATCTGCACATGTGTAAAACAGTGAGCCTGGCCCTGCACCTCATCTGCATTGAGTGAAATCACGTAGCAGTGGAATAGGTAAGAGCCAGTAGCAGCAGCTCAATACATGTGTTCAGTCTACTCACATATCAGCGTGCTGCTCTACTTTTTAATTTTTATCTCCCACTTGTGCTGGACAGAAAGAATTTGTCATTGATGTATTCATTGGAGAGGAAAAATACTGAAATTATGACCTCTTCTGATTCAATTCACTAACAGTATTGATTTTCTAATGGAATCTGAACTAAGTTTCAGCTGATTGACATCAAGGGAGAATAAAAGTTGTCACAGTGGTGAAGAAGGAAACAAAGAAAATCATAGCCATATTCTGAAAGAGCTAGTAATATATTATAGCAGACGTGAGAGCTCTGATGTACACATTCCAGAAGTGTTATCTGTTCAAATTTCTGAAGAACTCAATTTAATTGATTTTTTTTTTCTGAATTTATGGAACTTCCTTTATCACTTGATGCTTGTTATCCTGAGAAGGGCAGTAGAGCTCCAACCATCTAGAACGTGCTCTTATGGCAAGAACAGAATGAATTTCCATCCATTTCTGTAGCTGGAAATGTAAGTATTTACCTTCTTTCTTGTTGCAAATATATAAATTATGAGATAATTATCATAATAAGTGAATTTACTATTTTTTATAGATCACTGGAAAGGATTTGTGGAAAGAGGAAATATGTTATGCTGTTTTAGTAGCCTTAATGTGAAAATAGCATTACACAAACAACTTTTATGTTCCTTTTATTAATTTTAGATCTTAAAACTGTCTTAAATAGAAAACATCCCCTATTTTTCATAACAATTCACAAAAAATAAGATTTCCATTTTCTTACTGTTTCCATTTCTTGAAAACATTTTCTGAATTCAAAAGATATTGTGTTTACAAAACCATTTTCAGTAAATTCATTCAAGAAGTACAAACAGATATATGTCAAATAAAAATAATCTTAAAAGTCAGAAAAATATATTTTCTCCTCCATAATTTAAAGAATCTATTCAAAGGCAATAATTTGAGGACCACCAACACAAATATCCATGAGAAAGCAATTTTTATGAGAAATCGACTTGTCTAATGAGATGGTTTTGGTGAAAATCATTTCAGTGACAATGTTGTATTAGCACTGATCAATGCAGCACTACTGAGGGAATTACAGGCCTGTGACCAGCCATAGCAGAAACAGAAGTGCACACTAATGACCTGCACACTGAGCAGGCAAGCACATTAACTGCCGGCTTTAGCTTCTAAATAACACCTTCCAGGACTTTCATTTTGGGCAACAACATAACATTTGAATTAAAATACATATTACAAATGTCAGCCACGGTCTCCTCTGGACATGCCCCAAGACCTCAATGTCTTTCTTGCATTGAGGTGCCCAAAACTTAGCACAGTATTCAAGTTGTGCAATGCCCTAGTACAGAGGGACAATCATCTCACTGGTCCTGCTGGCCACACTATTTGTAATACAAGCTAGGATGCTGATGGCCTTCTTGGCCACCTGGGCACACTGCTGGCTCATATTCAACCACTTGTCAATCAATATCCCCAGGTCCTTTTCTGTCAGGCAGCTTTGCAGCCACTCTTCCGCAAGCCTGTAGCATTGAATGGAGATGTTGTCACCCAAGTGCAGGACACAGCACTTGGCCTTGTTGAAGCTCATACCATTGACCTCAGCCAATTGATCCAGTCTAAGTCCCTCTGTAGAACCTTCCTACCCTCAAGCAGATCAACACTTCTACCCAACCTAGTGTCCTCTGCAAACTTAGTGAGAGAGCATTCTATCTCCTCATCCAGATCATTGATAAAGATGTTAAACGGAATTGGTCCCAATACTGAGACCTGAGGAACACCACTTGTGACCGGCCACCAGATGGAATTAAATCCATTCACCACCACTCTCTGGACTCAGCCATCCAGCCAGTGTTTTACCCAGCAGAGCATCCAGGCCTAGGGCAGACAGTTTTTTCATGAGAATGACGTGGGAAACAGTGTTGAAGGCTTTACAGAAGTCCAGGAAGACAACATCCACAGCTTTTCCCTCATCCATCAGGTGGGTCATCTTGTCATAAAAGGAGATCAGGTTTGTCAAACAGGACCTTTCATAAACCCATGCTGACTGGGCCTGATCCCCTGGTTGTCCTGTACATAGTGCGTAATGGCACTCAAGATGATCTGCTCCAAAACCTTCCCTGGCACTGAGGTCAGACTGACAGGTCTGTAGATCCCCAGATGCTCCTTTCAGCAATTATATAAATATAGATAAAGGTATAGCTGCAATTACAAGCATCCATCATTAATGAGTTTCAGTGCTTTGCTTTAAAGAATTTGTGCTGAAAAGGTACAGAATGAAACTATTGTATGACAAAAAGAAGACAAAGTGTGAAGAGTAGGATTTATCTTTCCTAGCTTCCACTATTTATAAGTTAGTCTAAGCTATTTATTCAACATTTACATCTTAGTCTAAGCTATTTGTCTAGTCTCCCTCTACAGTCAGTGAAGCAATGGAGACATCTCCAGAGGAAATTCATCCTATATTTTTCCTATCAAGTGTCTTGGGATGGGATGACTCATATGCTGGATGTGTTTTTCTTTCTATGCTACATGAAAAAGTCACCTTAATAACCAGCTTCAACTAGGAATGTAACACCTTACAGCTAATGTTAGGTGAAGTCCTTGTTAGGTTTATCACAGTATTTTTATTTGTTACACAAATGTTGTACTCTACTCTGGCTTACATCTCTATTATTACCAGAGGTAGGGCTAAATCCTTAAGAAAAACAAAGCAGAAGTCTCAGAGTAAGCAAATCAAACTTTTTCTTAGGCTTACCATTTACGGACAGATTTGTGAATTTACAGATCTGTCTATTTGTCTGTCTTCTCTATTCTGTGTAACTAAAAAGCCCTCAAGCAGCAGGGGCTATGTGTACTACCTTCATGTACCTAAGTGTCTGTGCACACTAAGACAATGTAATTGGGTCATCAGAATCTGTGATGCTGGCTGCTCACCTATCAATTTTTTTTTTCAATGTCTTGAAAACAGCATGGCAATTTTTAAAGGGCTCTGAAACCAAACAAGTTTGGCTGCACTTGATTGCCTCAGGGAATACTTCAAAAATATCTTTTATTTAGTGGCAATATTGGTTTAAGGCATTTTCACTTTCACCTGGCCTGGCTAACTATTCCTATTCACATGCAGATTTTGCTGCCTCCTTTAGATGCTGCTGCTGCTGTTTGTGTTGCATCAATGAGAAAATAATTTTTTAATATATTTCCATGAACACAGATACTGGCATAATTGAGGGAGCAGAGTGGTTTGGAAGCAGTGCTCAGAATTCAGGGAGCAGAAGGAGGACATGTTTTCACTTGCTTTGCTGCTGCTGGAAGGTTAATGTTATCATCTATACTGAGATGCACATATGATCCTTAAGACCACTTATCCTGTGCAATAGGCCTTTCTAGGTGGGAAGGGACCTTTTATTTAGAGTGTCATAAGTCATCTCTGATTATACTTACCCTGTGGTTCCTAGAGATAGTATGTCTAGTTTTAGGCTGCCTACGTACAGAGACTACACACAATCACCTGAATGAAAGTGATGAAATTACATTCTCCCACTTAAAATTAGCCTAAAAATTTTGAAAGATAGCTTTAACTCAGAGATTTGTGGTGGGCGAGTATCTTTCAGCCAAATATATCTTATATTGTGCCATATCAGGCATCAGTCTCCTTTATGCAACCAGCTGACATAAACACCATGGTGTGTTATGGTTAATTTGAGAGAAATACAATACTTACACTTGATATGAATTCAGTCTGTTTTGCCAGGAGACCTGATCTTGTTAATAAACCAAGGCCTTCAGTACTGCATTTGACCTCGGTTCACTCTGAGAGGAAAGAAGAATGAACTTCTAATTGTCTTTACACATAGCAAAATTATCCAGCCCACCCTGACTCCCACCACCAGGCCAGCTGCAGCCAAACTCACTTTGCTAGAAAACTCTGTTTTCACTCACAGTAAACTCATTGTCTGAATGATCAGCTGTGTAACAGCCATAGGAGAAACAAAAATGAGCCTAACTCATACAGTGAAAGATCTCCACAAGGTTACAAATTGTTGGTTTTAACAGCTATATACCTCTATTATTAAACCTTTGAGATTTTCAGTGATGCTCCTTCTACTGCTGCAAACCCTTAAACCAGCTCACCCTAGCAAGCAGCAGGGACCATTTTGAAAGCTGAGGTATTACTTGAAGAGGAGAAATATGGGCAAGGAGGGAACTTCCATCATAACACCCATCTGTGCTTCTTTAGTGCCTGGTATCCAAAATTCCCATTAGGCTGGCAAGGTTCTGCAGTGCAAAATATATTCTGGTTGCTCTACCTTTTGTCCCTGACATATCTCTTATGTGTTGTGGGCCAGAGGGACTGATGAAGAGATAACATCATCAGTTTTATGTTAGCTGTAGAATTCTCCGTTCTAGGGATAATCCTCTGCTGCACATTATAGGATGCTTCAGGGTCTCTTTATGTTCCTCACGTGGGTGGACCTCTGTACAGGCTTGAATCTGGCCCACAGAGAGCTTTGTATGTTTTAAGTTCTGTGATTTGTGTCATCTTTAATGAATGCTGTTTGGGTAAAATCCTGTATGCAGTTTGAAAGTTCAGTCTGAACTTTGCCTTCATCTACCTGTTTGTTCATGACTGTGTCCAAAGTAGAATTTAACAAATCTTACTTTGCTCTCTTACTCCAACAATACCAGTTTAACACTGAAGCCCAGACCACAGTGATCTAACTAAGGAGGGAAAGAAGACATTGTTACTGGCTGTGGTACCTTGTATATTAAGTAATTATACAATCAACTACCTCTGAAATATTTTAGATGCTGCTGCAACTGGTAAAGATGACTAACACTATCAGGCAGTACTTACGGAATCTGTTCTTTTAATTAGAAATAGTCTGACACTATAATTTATTAAAAAACATTCCATAAATCTCTTTATTTGCAGTAATTGATTATTCTCTCCTATCTCACTCATCCAATGTGCAGTCTGCATTACAGCCAAGGAAAATACAAAAGGCTTTTATCTGTCAGCAAAAGGAATGTGTATCCTTGCAGCACAGTGCAGTGAAAAGAGTGAATATAATTTTAAAGTGGTAGAGGAAATTCTAGTATTTTCATATGATTTCAGTTACGGTGTAATTCCTCTTCTTGGTTTTAACAGTGACTGCAGTATGTGTATTTGCTGCTTCCTAAAGCAGCTGGACACATTCCACAGATTACCAGTTTTCCACATATTTCCACTTCTTATCAGAGTGAGACATCTCTGGAAGAAGCCCTAAGAGTTAGACTGGACATAGTAATGATGTAGACATTATAATGGCCTCAAATAAACTCAGAAGTTCTAGAATTCAAAAACAGATATTGATCTTGACATTGAGGGCCTGGATGTGGGAACAGCTCAAAGTTATCACTAAAGTATTTGCAGTAAATGTAGAAGTGCCCAGAAAAACAAAAAAAAAGGGTTAAAAATATAAAAGAGGTAAAATAGGTTCCCTAGAAGTCAAACATAGAATTAGATGTGTTTTCACAGCCCAAATTTCAATATCCTTTCCTTCATTGGGCCTGCATTCATTCTAGGTACCATTAACTGCTTAGGTCATTTTGCCCCATAACAATTCTGAAGTTTAGGTCATTTGGATAGTGATGTACTCACTATCCAAATGACCAAATGATGTACATATAATTGATGTACATAAATTAGGTGATTTATCACCATTAACATCTTCTCAAGGACACAAACAGCTGAATTTACACACAGCCTGACTGGGCATCTATCATTGCAGAAAAATGCAATGAAAAGTTGTAAGAAAATAAAGCATCATCAAAGGGAAATGCTTAATGAATAAAGTAATTATGAAAAAATAAGTTGGAAGATAAAGCTGTGAATGCTTAGAAGACCCATTTTTGAGGAGTTCTAGTTTCAGAAACTTGAGGATAAAAGTAAGCCACCATGTGTTGATGGGAGAAGGTGAGAAGGAGAATACATTGCAGCTGTCTCTTCACCAGTGCTCCAGAGCAGCTGAAAAATAAAAGCATCACAAAGTATAGTCTAGAATTGCTTTTCATCATTGTTTTGTGTTTGTGGGTTTTTTTTCCTATTTTATGTTTTGTTGGCTTTTATTAGAGGGGACAGAATTCTAGGACTATATAACTAAAGCCTATAGCTTTTTGTCATTGTTTGAGAGAACTTACCCATATTTTTTTCTTCTCTTTGACTGAGCAAAGCTATATAATCTTTACTGCTGGTTTTCTAAAAATGAAAGATCAAGAGATAGCAGGATGTAGAAGCCATTGTTTGCAGAACCTGCCAGCTGGGATGAATATCAGCACCTTCAGGAAAAGTGTATCTCCTACATAGCTGCAAGAGACAGTGTGAAGGCTTGCATGGCCAGTCCTGAATTCCACAGAGAAGTTTTTGCTTGTTGGTCTAAACCATCACTGTTCTAGGAAACATAAGGTTTTGAAGGACAGTTCATTAGAGTAGACTAAAATTCTATCTGTCCTGTCTCTGACAGTGTCTCGTATTAATGGGCAATGTAAGAACAGAAAAAGTCCCATGACATGTTCCCAATAAGAGGCTTCTAAGTCGGACATGGTACCTCTGTTCTTAATAGCTGTTGATGGTTGTTTCTTCCATGACTTTTTCAAGTACACTCTGTGTTAGCACATCTTGGGGCAGGGAGATACAGTGTAAATAGCAGCAATGTGGGAAAAAAAACCAACATCCTGTTGAATATTTTGAAAGTGTCATCTCTCAATTTCATTTGATTCTGACATTATTTTTCTTTTTTTGAGTTAACAAGAAAAAAGGAGCAAGAGCTATTTCTCCACTTACCTATGTAATGTGCATTCCTATCACAGCTCCCTGATTAGTTTCATTGCTCATAAAGAAATGCTTCAAACCTTTGACCTTCTTTCTCCTCTGTCAACTTTTTCTAGTACAACTAAGCCCTATTTGAGATAAAGAGGACCAATTCTCCACCACATTTCAAAATGTATTCACAACATGGAGTAATGGCATATGGGTTTTTTTCCTACAATTTCCATTTTTTTCCCAATAATTGCTACAATATGCATTGGGGTTTTGTCCCCTACTGAGAATGATCCTGATGTATGAAAATATCTGTTATTTTAATCAAAAGTTCTCCTTCCTGAATGAAAATAGGTAGTTTAGAACCCATTGTTTTGGATTGGTTTTCCCCCTTGTGCATCAGTTCACAGAATCATTTCATAGAATTTCACCTGTCATCTTATACCTTGATTGGTGATATGACATTTCTCCCCAGCTCTTTGAAATCAGATTGCACTTTTATTATCCTGGATAATTTGGCATCATCATCAGTCTCCTTTCTATACATCTTTTTCCATTTCTGTATATTAACAGACTTAGTAAAGATCCCTGTGATCTATGGTTTTTCTTCATTGTAAAGCCTAACCATTTATTCCTGTTCTTTGTTTCTTACCTGTTAACCCATTGTTAATTTATAACATGACTTACCTCTCTCCCACAGGCAGCTTAATTTCATTAAGAACTGATGATGCTGGCTGTCCCTGGATTTATCACAGAATAAAAGGAGGATGATACTTATCTACTTTATCAATTGCTTTCACATCTACAGCTGAGAAATGCTAGATACTAGTATTTGCTAGAAAATCTGTATTGCTTTGCCTTAGATAAAAGATATTATGAGAAATGGACATGAAGGATCAGGAGCTCAAGGACTGCATGATATCATGAGAAGGCAGTTGGCTGTTACACAAAAATCAGAGTCGTACCCATCTGAGCCTGAGGCTTTTTGAGTTTTAGCAGAGTTATTGCTTGACTAATTTCTCTGTGTGTAAAAGGGCTTCCAACTGTGACTGTGTCAGGGTTAAATAAATGTAGGTCTGGTAACTTATCAAAAAAGGTGCCAAAGAAAGATGAATCTTTGCTAGGCTGTGAGTACAGGTCTTGACAGGTTTGTATATTAAGTATTAAGTTCCCAGAATCTTCAGTGATTCATTCATCTCACTTTTCACTGAGGGTTTTGATGTCTGCTGTTTGTTTGTTGGTTTGGGTTTTTTTTCCATTTCGTTAGAAAGTGACCTAGTAAAAGCCTGGAGATAGAACAGCCAAAAAGGGGGATAAAAAAACCCAAAACAGTACATCTGCAATGCAGAAAAAAATATTTTGGCATGTAATTTGATCTCCACTTTCTTTCCAAGTAAGTTTGAGCACTTACTTCTCAAAGGTTTCCTAATTTGCTTTGTTTTTAGTAATGATAACACAGCTTTCTCAAAGTAAAAGTTTTAGCTATGTAGCACAACACTGTAATAAAAATAAAAACTGGGTCAAAATGTCACTTAGAATTTTTGTCTAACCTCATAATTAAGGATTTGTCTTCACTAAAGTTAGGATCCATACCAGCTGCTTCTGATTTCAGCTGGTATCATTCCACTGATTTTAAGAGGAGCTTTTTCAGGACCTTAATCATCAGAAATACATTTTATAATTTACCTCTGAAGTATTGCACAAATGACAGAGAGTCAGGATGTAGTGACAGAGTGAAGAAAGATAATATGACTGCAGTAGCTGGTAGAACTGAAATAAAATGTGAGTAATAATTGAGTAGTGTATAGGAGATTTGGGAAAATCAGATTTTGCAGTTCTTTTAATTATCCTTTATTATATTAGCTATACTCAGGGAGATTGTTTAATATGTGAATTCTATTTGGACAATGCCCTTGTGAAGAGAAGCAAATTATATATTATGAATGAGCAAAAGAGTTTTAATACCTTCCTATTGGAATCTAAACCATTAAAATCACTATTGTATCTTTTGAAGCTCCTTGGGTTTGGTTGTTTTGGTGTTATGCACAGTTAACGGTAGGGATGCCCCATTGCTGTCACACTGGCAATCTGCAACCCCCTCGCAAAAACTCCTGTCCTCTCTTTTGCCACAGTCTCAGCAAACAAGGGGTATAAATGCCGCTGGCCTGGACCTTGTATCAGGCTGGAAATGAAGCCTCTGAGTGCAAAGAAATTAAAAACTCTGAAGAGTATTTGAAACAAAACTCAAAAGACCTTCAAAAGTAGAGTAGATTAGAATGAAATTGATGTTCAAAGCCATAAAGTAACAGTGCCAATCTGTGTAGTTCCTGGCTGCCATAATGACTCTCCCTCTGAAGAGCAGGGACATTGAAGCCAAGCACAGAAAGGCAGATGTTAACATCCAAGTCCAGCTCTGACTTTATTTACATTCCTTTGCAGCTTAGAAGATATTTGTCATTAATACGTAATGTCAACCTTTGTAAATGCATAGAGGTACTGGCATCTTTAAACTGCTCCTGACTGCATGGTTGTCATTCACAATCACCACACAGCTCTCCATAGTTCTTTGCTTAGTCTAAGTTGTTGAGGAATAAAGTACTGATCATAATAGCGATTTATACCAGTTTTTTTTCCTTCTACTTAGCAACTTGGATTATTTATAGATGCAAATGTTTACAACTGTAAAAAAAAATCTCAAAAAGATGAGCATGTTTTGTGTCTTGTAAAAACTGCTTTAAAAACACATCTTTTTCAGGCTGAATCCTGACCAACAATATCTTGGGGGAAAAAAAAGATATTTTGAGGTGGTTACATCTATCTGAATACCACCCAGCTGCTCAGATTGGCTCATCTTGTCTGGAATGAGATGTAATTAAGCACTGTGAACTGAATGTTAAATTCAATAAAAATCTCTCAGCAAGTTAATGAAAAATCATTTTTACCAACCAGGACAGAATTCTGTAGATTCAAAATAGATTCTTTCCTTTCCAATAAATCCAATCTCCAAAGAACATCCTCTCTTCAATTATTGAAAAAGACTGAAAACAGATAAGATGGTTAATAAAAATTGGGAAACTGAAATTACAAGCTGGAGCACAAGAGGTTCCACCTTAACATGAGGAGGAACTTCTTTACTGTAAGGGTCACAGAGCACTGGAATGGGCTCCCCAGAGAGGTTGTGGAGTCTCCTTCTCCAGAGATTTTCAAGACCCGCCTGGATGCGTCCCTTTGTGACCTGTGTTAGATTATATGATCCTGCTCTGGCAGGGGGGGTTGGACTCAAAGATCTACAAGGTCCCTTCCAAGCCCTGACACCCTGTAACATTATATGTTTTCCTAATCTAAATAACAGATTTGTCCACTTAAATATTTGATAATATTTTTATTGTTAGAAACTTCTTTCCAAGTAACTAGTAAGCATGGAAGGCTGTTTTTATTAATAAGTCAGAGCAGAGGCCTGAGATAAGACCAGATTGTTCATTGGGTCTTCATATTTCTTCAATGAGGAGAAAAAAAACAACAAAAAAATAAAAACCAAAAGCAAACCACCATGATAACAGCTTTGCAAGTGGTTACAATTCTGAGATAGAAATTTGTGCATCCAGATTATCATACATCATGAATCATGAAGATTTCATTATGTGATTATGCAAATACACATTAATTACACAATTACAAGCATCTATGGTGATGAAATATGATTAATTATATGATTTAGTTCACTTGCAATGCCATTAGCTACTAGCTTTCCATAGATGTTTCTTTTTTGAATCACTGACATTTTAATATTATGAGGGAATTATACATTATTGTAACAACAGATGATAAAAGCAGATGGAATAAACTTAACTGAAGCCAAGATGATTTACACAGCTTTAAACTGAACAGTTTGTGTATTTATCCAGCAATAAATGTTTTGCTCCATGATCACGAGTACTGTTTGGAAAGAAAGTTTCCAAAAACCAGTGACACATCTGGAAAAGACTCTTTAAACATGTGTCTTAAATTGGTAAGCAGTACTGAACTGAAAATAATCAGTGGGAGGTTATCACGGTTTAGGGTCAGGGCAGCCCCTTAGACCTATAACAGACACTCTCTGTTAACCCCCCTCCCTCCCCAAGGGGGAAGAGAAGGGGAATAAGGGAGAGAGACTTAGTGATTAGAAAAGAAACTAGAACAGCTTTAATGAAAATTAAAATAATAATAATAAAACGTACAAATATATACAAAACCAGTATCAAACTCAAGCCCCCTGATGGTAATTACATCACCATCACCACTGATGCTGTGGAGCAGGCACTGGGCGTCCCAGACTGGGCCCTGCAGCAGGCGGGAGCTGTGTTCAGGAGCTGGATTCTGGTACCGGGTTCAGGAACACACCGATTGGGATTGAAGGCAGAATGGACAGAGTCCTCCTGGGATGCTCCGAGAAAGGAACTGAAAGAGGACCTGAGCCAAGCCAAGCAAAGCTGGCAAAGCAGTCCAAGAGGGGAGAAGAGCCTGGGAGCCCCCAGAGAGAGGGCGAGAGAGCAAGCTAGCAAGCAAACAAAACCTGTAGACCCCCCAGATCCCTCTGCTTTATACTGAATATGATGTATATGGGATGGAATACCTCATTGGTCAGTTTGGGGTCACCTATCCTGTCTGCTCCTCCCTGCAGGTGCAGCCTTTCAATTTCCTGCACCCCCCAATATGGTACACAAGATCCAGCAGTGGCCTTGGTCTGCACACCAATCCTTGGTAGTAACTCTAACCATGGGGTGTTATCACCGCCAGCAGCAGACACCGTCTTTGAAAACAGGCTGCTAACTTCAGACAGTACAGTTAGAAAAGCTGAGCTGAAAAGTAAAATCACTGAACAGAATTAGTTCTGTTCTCACTCAAACCAGGACATAGATAATGTAGGTCTGCCAAACACACAGCTGTACCGGGCCACTTGAGAAGTAAGGGACATGCATTTCTGGCTGAGACTTTGGGACTACAATCTAAATTTCTTGCCTAAAATGTCTAAGATGAGAGTCATGACCAGAGACCCTTATACCTTACCTGCCCCAGAGACCCGTCTGAGGACAAATCAAGAGCTTTTTATCCTTTTCTGTTGATTATAGGAGGAGCTCAAAGGTGGTGCTTTGTGTAGAGGTGATTAGAGTCAGTAAATCCTACCTATGCACATGATGCAGTACTATACCCCATGTTTACAGGAGCACTGGGTAGGTATGATATCTTCCAGTCAAGTAAAAAGGAGTAGCTTGTTCTCCTCACTATAGCATCTTTTGGTTTGGGTGTAGGTCTCAAGCCATGACAGCTGCTTTGAAATACCCTATATGGTCAGTCAGCCCTGAGCACTGGGACTAATGTAGTGTAATTGCTACATGTATAGGATGACTGAGGCTTTCCACAGCTACTTCCCAGCTTCTTGGGTTCAGTGCATGGCTGTCATGTCTTATGTAAAATCCTTCACCATCACCTTCACAGAATGGTTGAGCTTGAGAGGGACTACTGGAGGTCGCTTGGTCCCTGTCTCTCTTGTACTCAGGAGCCCAGAACTGGACGCAGTATTCCAGATGTGGCATCACCAGTGCCAAGTGGAGGGGAAGGATCACCTCCCTTGACTTGCTACCAATACTTTGTTTAGCGCAGCTAAGGATACCACTTGCCATTTTTTAGTGCAAGGGCATATTGCTGGCCCATGTTTAACTTGGTGTCCACCAAGGCCCTGAGGTCCTTTTATGCCAAGCTGTTTTCCAGATATGTGGCCCTCAGCACATATTGGTGCTTGTGGTATTCCTCCCCAGGTGTAAGACTTTGTCTGTCCAAGTCCCTCTGGATGGCAACACAACAAAGTGGAAAATTAGGCACTCCCCCCATACATTCTTAGTCCTGTATTTTGATTTTCACAGTTGGAAAAGACCTCTAAGATCACCACATCCAGTCATTAACACCTCACCATCCCACTACAGCAAGTCCTGAAGTGCCTCATCTACACATTTTTTTAATACCTGCAGGGATGGTGACTCCACCACCTCCCTGGACAGCCTGTTCCAGTGCCTGACTACTCTTTCAGTATATAAATTCTTCCTAATATCTAATCTAAGCCTCACTTGGTGCAACTTCAGGCCATTTCCTCTCACCCTGTTGTTATTTAGTTGAGAGAAGAGACCAGGACCCACCTCACTGCAACCTCCTTTCAGGTAGTTGATGAGAATGATAAGGTCTCCCTTGAGCCTCCTCTTCTCTAAACTAAACAATCCCAATTCCCTCAGCCTCTCCTCACAGGACTTGTTCTCCAGACCCTTCACCAGCTTGGCTGCCCTTCTCTGAACTCGCTCCAGCACCTTGATGTCTTTTCTGTAGTGAGGGACACAGAAAATGAACACAATACTCAAGGTGTGGTCTCACCAGTGCCAAGTACACTTCCCTTCTCCTGCTGGCTGCACTATTCCAGATACAGTCCAGGATTCTGTTGGCCTTCTTGGCCTCCTGGGAACACTGCTGCCTCATATTCAGCCAGGTGTTGACCAGCACCCCCATGTCCTTCTCTGCCATTCATCTTTCCAGACATTCTTTCCCAAGCCTGTAATGTTGCCTAACATTGCTGTGACTGAAATTCAGGACCCAGCACTTGGCCTTGTTAAAAACCTCATACAGTTGGCCCATTGATTCAACCTGTCCAGATCCCCCTGCAGAGCCGTCCTACCCTCAAGCAGATTGACACTCCCAACCAATTTTGTGTCATCTGCAAACTTGCTGAGGAAGCACTCAATCACCTCAAGAAACTACTCAATCCTGTCAGGAAGCAACCAATCTCCTCAATACACAGCTCTTCTAACACTGACAATTTTTCTGACTCATGAGTAGAAGAAAGTATATTGCTACTCAAACTGTATCATTGTTCTTGAGCTCAGTCATGCCCCAGATAGACCAGCACAGTCTAATGAAGTCTGCTGATCTATCTCTAGCCTTTGCATTTATAATGAAATGGCTGCTAGATATGCAGTCTTTCCATACCCAGCTTGGGAGGAAACCTCCTTCTCCTCACTTTAAAAGATCACTTCATAAAGATAAATTGCAACTCTTACTTCTAAACATAACTGAAGCTGTCACCGTAGAGAAGCTACAGTGTTTAAGTCAGCAGCTGTTTATAAAATGCAGGAAAATTCACTTGTAAGTCTACCAAACTTCAGACGAAAACAGATGAAGAGATTTCCCAAAACCTGACCCGTCTGTTCTATATTTTTTCACTTCAGGTTGAATATCTGATTATTTTTGCAAGATGTAAAGATAAGTTGTTTTCTAAGCACTAAGATGGACTACCTCAAATATTGATTACAGATATTGATATTCTGAGAAGCAATAAACTTGAGATGTATTTTTATACAAACAATGAGAACTTCACAGACTTAAAAAGAATTTGGTTTGCCTGTTCAGAACACAGATAATTTGAGACATTTAAGAAAATGCAGGTATTAAAAGGTAAGGGGTTTCTTATGATTTAATGGATTATATTTAAAAAAGGAAATAGCCTTCTAAAAAAGTACATGAATTAGAAAAAACAGCTTGTGCAGATGTGCTTGAAGTCGTCCTCATTTCTTGTTTAGTAATAATGTCTTTCAGAGAATTTGCTTATAAGTGTATTCTTTTAACATTTGCTTCTGGTCCTAACCTTATTGCACTGAAATAATTGGTAAAACTCCAATAAGCCTCGTAAGAGACTAGTGTTAAAGCAATAATACTAAATGTTTTTAACTATGTCAGTTAAGAGTGTTTAACTTACTCGGTGACAAACTTCTGGAGCTTGTCTCTGAGGTCACTACTAATTAGAAGCTGGATTCATTCTGAAAATTTGTGGAAGGTCTCCTCCACACTGGTGACAACATCGAAATTAAAGTACAATAATGTACAATAACATATCCATTATCATTAACACCATCAGTAACAGAACACTGTGGCAATTACTCAACAAAAATATATGCCCTTTGTGACTTTCCGCTTGCGACAGGAGATGTGAATTTTCACCAGCTTACTCTGTTTCTTAGAGGAATTGACAAATACATGCCTTTTTCTGGAACACTGAGTCTCTTAGGGAAGTTTCCTCTTTGTGTCAAAATAACTGATGCATTTTCATGGTGAAGCAGTAGTTTATCAAATATACTTACTACAAAGATCAAAGGCTTTCACTTTGTGAAAGATGTCTGTAAAACCACTTGCAGAGCTCTGGGCTAATACTACAGACTGACCAACTTCATGGTTCCAGTGCCAGCTGCTTTCCTAAACATCACACAGCAGATTAGCCTTGCTTCTGTGACATTTTAGGGATTGGAATCCAGGAAAACAACAGGGAGCACATTTTTCACACAGCTGCAATCTGTAGCTAAATCTTTTAAAGCTGTGGATTTGTACAGTCAGATACAAGAAGCAGAATAACTCAGGTTTCTACATACTAACAAAAAATCAAATAAGTGGAGAGGTAGCCTAAACATATAGTCATTACTACACAATAGCCATTACTAACAGCTTCACTGAGCAGCTTGCATATATATTTCTAGAACAGTGACAGGTAAATGCTTAGGGGGATAACATCAGTGTTTGATAAACCTTAACAATGTGTTAGTGCTATATCACACAAAATAATGGTTTCTGCCTCAAATGAATTTCAGGATGCCACCTAGTCTCAGACTGCAGCTGGGGCCAGCACACATATGTAAGACTTGACTGTATGTGTCTATCACAGCTTTGTGGATGCTTCTGGCTCACCTGCTGAAAGTGCCCATAGATATGCAAGACACTTGAAGACAGAGATTTCTAGGACTCATCTGCCCCAAACCATCTGAACACTGCAGTCCCAGGGTGGGCTGCAGCAGGTGGAGGATTTGCATGAGGCTGAGGCACCAGGGAGAGCTGCCCACAGTACTGGGTCACCCCTGTGCCTCTGAGCAGAAGCACAAGGCTTCTTCTGCCATCAGCCTGGAGCCTTCATGGAGTTTGCAGCTGGGGATGGGTAGGGATCCTCTTCACCTCAAAAGGCATTTTAAGCAATACCTCACTCTCTTCCTAATGTTTCTGAATGAGCTATAGGAGTCCAAGAAGAACTGGGGCTGTAGAAGAAGTAGCCAGAGGATCTGTCAACACAGGGGACACAATCTAGCATGCAGGTTTAAGATTTCTTTCTAGAAAGCATAGAGAGGGATTGAAGCTCATATCATACAAAAACCTCCAGATCTGTTGATGCCACCAAACTTGCAAACACCAAAGAGTAGAAAAGCAGCCCAGAACAGGTTAAAAGTTTCATTTCTACCCGATTTTCTTAGAGAAGAGATGAACACACTGCACTCTCATGCCTACCCTCCTCTGACACAGAAAAATTGGATGGCTTCACAGAGCCCAGTCATAAACCCTGAGTTTGCCAAGTGGAAGACTGAAGTGTCATGTTTTGATATGTATGAATTTGAAAGCTAGATCTGCAGGTTATTTTTATTTTCATCATAAAGTGTTTTCCCCATTAATAAAAAGAGTAAAAATAAACTCTGAATAAGAAAAAAAGCATTTATAATGTGATCATGGAAGAGTAAATATATACATGTGTATACATAAATATATATTTATATACAAGGTAACAGAAATCAACATTTTTCATGAAAGCTCATCTGTCAGCTCAAGAAGTAAATGAAAGTTCAGCTCTCCTCCTGATTTGAAGCAAGTGCTGTGAGCCAGGTTTGGTTCACATTTTCAAAATTTATAACACTGTGATGCTTGCCAAAAATCTTTAATTAGATCAGAGGAGCAGCAAAACTGTCAGATGCAACAACAGTACAACGAAAGAATAAAATATTCTGGGGTTAATTGGATAAGTTCATTCAGCCAATTTTGCCAGGCTACTTTTCTATAGTGATTTGCAGACTGATAATGAGGATAGGGTTTTTCTCAGTAACAATAAAACCGATTCCTCAAATATATTTCATCTGCAAGACCCCAGAAATTGTTTATGACTAACATAAACCAAGAATCAACATCCTCCTTCTCACAGCACACAAACTGTGAACTTCTCATGAACTCAACTGCTTAGACAATAATTTGGGTATCTCACTTGTAGAGAATTTCATGGCAAGTGCTGCAGGCTGAGTCCTGCAGTGAGGCTGAGGCCCAGTGACATCTCTAGTTACGCAAACTATATGAGCCTGCATATATTCAGAAGGCTGCAACTCTTGGAAGGATAGAGTAAAAGAAGACAATGCTGAACTAGGCTGCAAACCATGTTTCATCTGATTCCCCCACTTATTTAGAGAGCTCAGATAAAATAAGACATTCAGGATGTTTTACTTGACAGAGTATATTAACACAAGAGCATTTCTAAAAAATAATATTTGTAATACAGACTATTTTTATAAGAGTCTTTTTGGTAGCAGTCTTTTTCAATTGATTGTCCACCTTGTAATAGTTTCAGTGCCCCAGGGATGTGTCTAGAGTGAGAGCAGGATGTTTGATCCCAAGGGTATTTAACTACAGGGATGAAACAAACCACACAGGTTTATAATGCAGGAGGCAAAAACCAGCCTGTGCATTATTTTAAAGAGGCTCTTCCAAACCATGAGCCAAGTACCAGAAATGCTGCACAGCTAATCTGTAAATGACTAGCTTTTTTTAAAGCCCCAGCACAGCTGGTCAGGAGAAATTCTGCTAATGTGGTGCTCTACCAAATCATCTTCCAGCCACAGGAGAATGTTATTTCTTACAGAAGAATGAGCAGCGAGATATTCCCTTTTGAAAGGAAAGTCTTGCCATTTGATCAAAGTTTTATCCCCTGACAAAATAGCTGGTACTTACAACTGCTATTAGGAAGTTAACAAGTAATTCAGAATACACCCTATGTAGTTCACCCACTAATGTGACTATTTTAAAAAAAAATTTGAGCCAAAAAGTGTTTTGAATATCTCAGTGTTATTTCAACAGTTATTTGGGAAGGCTTTATTCTGAAATAAAGAATGGTGATCTGTTCTTCCAGAGAGCCAAACAGTCTTTCACCATTCAAAATATTATCCTGACAATTAGGGAACAGCACAAATGAGATCGAAGTCACAACTAGCCCTACAAGATGAAAAGCAAATTTGGAGAAGTAAGGATATGAGCAGCTGTTCCAGGAGGATTTAACATGCAGCTGGAAATGAGCAGAAGGTATCCTCCTTACTGTGTTTCTGTGTTCAAAGGGAGCTTTGGACTTGCCTTAACACTGTTGACAACACTGCAGCTGCACACTGCTCCAGGGTATCCTTTTCTTTTTGTGGTGTGTCAGATGCCCCCAAGCCCTCCTGTTCTCTGATGACACAACAGAGGACCTTACATAGCCATGGTAGAAGCAACTTAAGGCCTTTTCTAACTGTAGGCTCTTTCAGCAATGAGCTCCTACAAAACATTTAATTCATCTAAGCACAGCACTACTGGTGAAAATGGGAATATTAAATAAAAAACAAAGATAAACAAGTAGCTCTTGTGTTACATACTAATACTCATGAGCTTTGCGTTCTTATGAACCGGAACAGAGAAAAGCTGCAAAGAGGTATTCCTCCAGAGAAAATACAGAACAACAAGGCTGTCCTTTCCTGTGACAGGATACATAAAGCACATAGGAATTTCAGCTAATTTATTGCCAGTTAACATACCCTTTTCCTTACATATTGAGCTATCAAGAAACAAAGAAGACATAAACAAACAAGAAAGGAGATCACCCCTCAAACCCTTTCCACAGATTCAACATCAGTGCAACACCCCCATTCCTCATCTCTGCTGGCCTTTTTTTTTTTTTCACCACATTTATCTCACTCCTTCCTAATTTCATTGATGAGGCAACAGGCAGTGCAGGAGGTCAATGTCAATGCATAATGGTTTCTTCTGCCACACCCTGATTCTCCCCTCTACCGTTACTGCTCTCAGCTCTGGTGTGGCTCACTCATGGGTAACAGTCTCTCAAGAGTGTCCCTGTTCCAACATGAGTTGCCTACAGCTCCAGTTCTTTCAGTGCTGTACTCCTTCTTCCACGCGTGTATCTGCAGCTATGTTCCCAGCAACATCCCTTTCCATGTCTTCATTTTATCCCTCCAAAAGTGTCTCCTCACATTTCTCCTTATGTGTCCCCTTTTTTTGTGTTCTCCTGTGCCTTCCCTCACATCTCTTTCTTGTGCCTTCTTCCATATGCCCTCACATGTGTCCTTTTTCATCACCTTTTGTGCCTCTTCACAAGTGTCCTCTGGTTTCCTCTGCCCCAGCAACTAACACCCTTTCCTAAGCATGTCCATGCAGAGCTGCTGCAGGCTGCCCTGCCTGGATCCAGTTTTGGTGGGCAGTGGGTTTTTCCACCATTTTTGAGCCACCTGGAACCAATCATCTGTGACTGGCCCAGAGCAGTTTACAGCCTCCTCCCACATAGGGCACCCCATCAGGTATTCCCTAAGTACATGCATGCAGGATCAAAACAGAAACCAGGACAAGGGAAGGGGCACTCAGCATCCCAGCAAAGGGTTCAGGAAAGCATATTGTGGATCAGCTGTCCCTTCTGGGAGGGTTACAAATGTAGTATTAAAAGCACTCACTTGCTCAGTCTCTCTATCCTCCAGAAAGCAATGGCAGCTATATGACATACAAGTTTTCACATCTTCATGCCCTCAGAGCAAGCCACAATCAGAGCAGAATCGCTGATTCTTCTTACAAAGATATTTGTGCTAGATTGACATAAACCCTTACAGCCCAGCAAGCACAACATAGGATGTTCAGGATCCTCAGAAGAGCTGCTGTGGCCTTTATGTGTCAGGATGGGACTAGGCTCACAATCTGTGCAATCGAAGAAGCCATTATGTACCTGAATCACTGTAATTAGGGGAGGAAAAAAGGCTGTTAGGTCAGTTTGCTTAGGGGACCTCAACCCAAGGCTATAGACAGATTCATTGTAAGAGACAAGAGCATTCCCTACTGTATTTGGTCTACATGGGCAGGTTTTGGTAGCAGTGAGGGATGCAGGGGTGGTCTTGTGAGAAGACACCAAAAGCTGCCCCTGTATTGGGCAGAACCTGGCTGTTCCAACCAGCTCCAAAGCAGACCCACTGCTGCCCAAACCAGAGCCCATCAGTGGCACTGGTGGCACCTTGATAGCATATTTAAGAAAGGGCAAAAAATGTTGTGCAGCAGTTGTGTGAGAGAGGAGAAAGAAAAAAAGAGAGAGAAACAACTCTGCAGAGTGAGGAGGTGCTCCAAGCAGTGGAGCAGAGGTTTCTCTGCAGACCATGATGAAGACCGTAGTGATGCAGGTTGTTACCCTGCAGCCCGTGGAGAAGCCATCAGTGAAGCAGGCGAATGTGCCCTGAAGGAGGCTTCAGCCTGGAAGGCCCATGCTGAAGCAGGCTGTTGGCAGGAGCTGTAGCCTGTGGAAAGGAGGAAGGATAATTTCTGACAAGACACATAGCCCATGGGGGGCCTACAGAGTGGTTCTTGAAGAGCTGAAGCCTGTGGAAAGGACACACTTTGGAGAAACTCATGAAGAACTGGATACCATAGGTGGGATAGGGGAAGAGCATGAGAAGGTAGACATGGTAGTGACAAAGTGTTATGAACTGACCACTACTCCCTTCTCCATCCTTACAGACTATTTAGTGGGGAGGAGGGAGAGGAGTTGGGAGTGAAGTTGAGCCTGGGAAGAAAGGGGGTACAGAGAAAGTGGGTTTAGTTTAGTTTTTGCTTTTGTTTCTCACTATCTCTATTTTTAATAGGCTTTTTTTGCCCATGTTGAGCAATCTCCATGTCCTTATCTCAACCAACAAGTTTTCTCATCTTTGTTTTCCCACCTGTCTTGTGAGAGAGCAGCTTGGTGGGCACCTGACAGCAAGTCAAGGTCAACTCGCCATACCTACATGGCTGTTGCTGGAAAGCACATACCTGCAGGAAGACAAGGGGACTGAAAATTGCTTAATTGTTTTGCAAGCAGATACCAGGCTTCAGCCACCTGCCATCTCATCCCCAGCCTTGTGTCTGAAATACAAACAGATTTTCAAGATCGGAATATGTGGAGTGAGGTGGAAAAAGTGGAGTGAGATGAAATTTAACAGCACACTGATCAAGTTCATGCACAAAGACCTAACAGCAAGAATTTGTGAAACAAATGAGAAACTTATCCTCCATCAATAATGAAGACGGTGAAAGACCTGCTCTAAGCAGAACCAGCGTCACAATGAGCCCTCACTGAAGAGGGGACGTGAAATAAAAGCAGTGATCCCAAGAAGCATTAAGTGAAGCCTTTCTACCAGGAGAGAGACATTTCACAAGAACCAGCTTGATCTCATTAGGAATGTGGAGCACTACTCTCATTGCACATACTCAAAGGAAACTGAATTTAGTTGCAATACACTCAAAGGAGGACTGCTAGGCTGACTGGGTGAATGATCAGACCAGTTTGAAATAGAAGGCTGAAAGACCTTAGCAGAAGTGGAGTTTAAAATCAGGACTTTTTCTTTTTTTTTTTTCTATATGTATATATGTGGGAGATAAACAGAAGAATATTTGGTAGGGATGGAGGAAGGAGGATAGTGGGAAGGAAAAAGATATTTAAAATACAGGATAATGTTGTCAGGAGAACAAATGGATATAAACTACCTAGGAATGGAAAGTTCAAAAAGTTTTCTGTTTCAGAACTGATAAAGCAGCTTTTCAGTAAGAGTAAAAGATCCAAGAAACATAAATAGTTTTAAGATGGTTCTTGATAAATTTATGAATGGGATTACCCAGTCCATATAAGACTACAGTATTGTCTGGCTTGCTGACACCCAGGGGTCTCTTCAGTTCTATACATTGAGCTGCTTTTATTAAATGTACCATATATTCAAGCTAAATGATATATGATGTGTTACTAAAATCCATACTATTACTGTCTCCATATGAGTGTTTTTTCAGTTTTATTTTGGAGAAAAAAATCCATCCCCCTAAAAAGGGAGGGATATACAAACATATATGAGAAGAGATGGGTAATCAGGCATGTGACACAGATTAAAAGAAATGGGTATGCAAAACTGAGGATAAGTAGGATGAAGAAAAACAAAGAATGTGCGAATACTTAACAGAGCACTATAAAGAGAGTAAGGATCAATTATTCTCATTAATCAATGAGGTTGATCAAGAAATACTAATAACTAGAGTAAAATGCAGCAGGGAAAATTTATAACTAGAAGAACAGTTACATAATGAAGCAACCTGCCAGTGAAGGTTACAGCATTTCCATCACCGAAGATATTCAAAGCTATTTTAAGAATAATTAAATCCATCTACCAATGATTCAGGCTGATGGACTGAGATGACCCAAGAGGCATCTCTTCTACCACAAATGATTCTGTTCTTCTGCAAGCACGCTGATGCTTAGTAGGAGTTGCACTTCAGTTAAATATTCCAGCTCATTTCTAAGAAGAAATCATGTAATAATAAATATTAAATGGAAAGATAGCTAGCTGGTTTTCCCAATTAGCAAAAATTAATGGTGTTTCAGTTATCTACATTCTGGAACATTTCTGTTTGTTTTCAGCTAAATCTATTCATGCTGCAGTTCCTCCAAGAAACAATTATTTTCAAAAGCAAAGCCAGACTTCTCTCATGTTCAACATTAGAACAACTTACTATACATCTTTATCTCATGTATTATACATGTGTTTAAGAACAATAGTAAAGCATCCCACTGGTTTCATGTAAGACTGCATTCATATATTCTATTAGTTGTTTATGTGTTAAGTGTGTTAAAATGGGGCTTGCACATGTTTTTCATTTCTTGGAATTGGCACAACACACACTACTTCTGAATACATAGGCACTATTTCATTCCTAGTGACACAAAGTCCAATTAAGATTTTTCTCACTTATCTCACTTACCTTCATTGTTCCTCCTCTGTAGCAGTCATGGTTCATCAATGTCAGCAACATTTCTATGTGGACCACATGCATGGAATTAATGTAATTATTAGGGGAGGGATTAGAAAGAGAATATAATCACTGAAAATATCAATAAAATGTCTACCTTAATGAGGAACATCTAAGAAATCACTGAAAGAATTAGGTTGGATTTTTCCTGCCCATTTAACCAAAATCACACTAGTGCTTCTAAAAACAAAAATAATTTTTTAAAAAGTAATTACAATAAAAATAAAATAGAATCACGTACTTTGTTTCATTTCAATGCACCAAAAATTTTGTGGAACTGACATAAAAGTGCCACAGAGAAACCTTCTCAAGATGGTGCTATGGTGTCTTAAAAAGGAGATCAAATATTTTAGTTCCAGCCTTGTGTTGGGAAATTTGAAGAAAGAGAATCCACTTCTAGGGGTGAAGGTGCTGGTTAAAGAGAACCTTTCTGCTGAAAGGAAAAGTTGGGAGAGAAGTAGACTGCTAAAAGCAGGTCCAGCTGAAGTTGTACATTGTGGTCTGCTGAGGTAGCTGGTCTGAAGGATCTGGGTGTTATCAATTATTTTGTGTAATTTAAATGTGCTGCATGATATAGGTCTCTGTGTCATCCATGGGATATTTCTAGCACAGATGGAGCAGCTCAGGGGGTGAGTAAACTTTCCTATTAAAAATTAGATTACTACCCTTCTTGTAACACAGCAAGTCCAGCTCCCTTGCTCACTGTAGGTCAGAGTAAGGGCATGAACACAAGTCAACATTTCCTTCATTGTTCTCCTGAATGGTTTTTATTTCAGTCCTGCAAACTAGAGCTCGACCAAAATTATCATAACCCAAGATCCGATATTAAAAAATACTGTTTATTTGGGTTTTTTGTCTATAGGTTTATAGTCCTACACAGACCACAGCACCTACAGGTAGCTGTTTTACTTTCCATTGCTATTCCCATTACCCAGTCAGAAAAAAAAGAGGAGACTTCACACTGTCCAGAACAATTGGAGAAGTAACTTTACATGGATCAGTGAAGCTGGTAACAAATGCCATGTGGGTGGGTTATCAAACACTCTCTGTGGAGGAATATGTTTTATCACACATGAATCTTTATGTGTCTCCTCATGTCTGAAAAGTCATCCACTCTCAGATGGCTTATTATAATGTACCTGGGAAATTGTTTAGGATGCACTAACAGACATTCTACAACAGCTGAATGAAGCAGGTGTAGAAACATTGACGGTACAAAACTCCTAACCATTTTGGCTTTTTGGAAACACAAAAATATGGGAAGTGAAAAGGTGAATGCTAAAGCACTTGCAAAAGGATCCTTCAGAGTTTTCCAGACTATGATCTAAAAACATCATGCCATAGCAGAATAACCAAAAAAGTGTTTCATACAGTAGTACATTAGTACTCCCATATTTGATTTACTATTTTTTTCATCAAATAAAATGGCCTTAGTTTGGTTTTACCACTTCACCTAGAAAATGTTATCAGGAAATTATAAACAATAGGAAAGAATTAAAACTTGAGAAAATATGGGATAGCTTTCTTTTTAGTGAAGGATACTATGTACTGAGCAGTCAGTACCTTGTATGTTAGTGCTTTAGCAATCCCATATTAGAAAAAGAAGATGAGGATCTACTGTTCTACTTTCAAATCTTATGATTTCTTAAAACTTTCAGAAAACATTATGCCTATTCCTCCATCAAATGCATAAAGAATTTTTTTTTTCTGTGTAAGTAGACTGGTAGACTGAAAAAAAAAAAAAAAAGCTTTAAAATAGTTAACTTGAATCATGCATGCAAAAAGATTTATAAATTACTTTAAAGATATATTGGTATTTAGCAAAGCTGTTCATAAGTACCATTTGAAATAGTGCATTTAAGCTAAAATTCATTGAATTGCATATTGGAGGGCTGCTGCAACATCCTCCTAAGGAAAAATGCATTGTGTACATAACAAAAGTATGTCTAGTATGTCTTAATATAAGTTGTATTTGTTATTTGTCTGTCCCTTTTTTCCATTCAAGAGGTACAGTCACCCTATTCCAGGGGAAATTTTGAAGCACATCTTTAATTTTATCATCTCTCTCTTTCTTGCCAGTACAAGGAGTAAGGTTTGATGATAAACATGTCCATTATGATCACCTGCATCCTCCTTCTCTGCTAAATCTGCTCTGTTTTCCCAAAACAGCAATAGACTAGGATGGGGTAGGCCAAATGAGGGGGGAGGGAATAATACTGAATCTGTTCCTTGCTTAACCCCACCTTGCAGATATGCATGTTCAGGTATGTGAGCACATAGGGCTGCACAGAGCTCTAAAGCACGTAATGGAGAATGACAGAGGAGAAAGAGTCCTGTGGTTTAGGATATGGATTTTCTTCAGTTATGGACATGTATTTCTGTGACTGAAAGTGAAAGGTTCTTCATTGCTGGATGTCAGAGGAGATGATTTTGGACCTGAGGAAAGAGTACGAGATGTGGAAAGGACAGACTGAACATCTTGGAACTGCAGTGGATAGGCAAAGCTGTAGAATCCAGAAGTGGCCCTGAGATGTCAACAGCATTGATCAGGTTATTAGTGTAGAATTAAGATGGCCATGTGGATTGTATACATGTCTCACAGACAGTTTGCATGAGATGATAGTATAAGGAAGCAACGAGGACCCCTAGAAAAAAAAAGAGGAGGTCACAAATGTCTGACTATTGGATAATCTGCCTCAAGGCTGAAGTGTTTTTCATCTTGAAAGGAAGAGGCATGTCGTATGTTTTCTCATCTCTTCTAAACTTCCTTCATTACCAAACAAAACAACTTCATCACATTGTTTAAATCAATGTCCCAGTTTTATGGCTCTTAAAATTATCAGCCTGGAAATGATGTGTAGAAATAATGAACCTGCAACCTCACAGATACTTATGCTGGTACAGCCTTTTGCATATTTCAACATCACCAACGTTGGGAAAAAAATGCTTACCGGTTACAAGCCACTGAATTGAGTGATGAGAACAAAAGGAATGTTTTTTACTTATTTTCTCCTTTGCAGTCAGCATAAGGGAAGGATATAGCTAACATTAAGATCTTCTTTAAGGAGAAAAGTATTTTATAAATTATTTTGAGCACTTATTTTGACAACCACATACTTGCTTAGTTTCCAAGGAATTAAGTTTGTGAAATCCCCTTTTATTTCAATCTGGGACATGAGTATTTTAAATCTTTTCAAGTAAAGACTGACAGAAACTTCACTGAGTTACAGAGAAACAACTATAGAGCTGCCATTCACCTAGGTAAGACCAAAATATATTACAATGGCAGTATCCACATTAGTTACACTGGACTAGAAGAGGTCTGAGGCAAAACTACCATGGTAACAGAGATAAAAAAGCCACTTCAGTTTGCTTGTGAGCTCAGCTACTAACAGAGTGAGGATTTTCTTTCTTTAATCAAAGAAGACCTCTCAAGGAAGAGAACTGGCAGGCTGTTGTTCCCTAGAATTAGTGCAAAAAATAATAAGCTCTTTGGGGCAAACACTTCCAATGAGTATTCTTTTCTTGATTTTCTTTCAGAAGGACAGTGATTCACATCCCCAGATATAAAATACAGTTTAAACCTCTAGAAATAATGACAAAATATTACAAACAAGGTGTCTCCAGAACCTGTGAATTTGATTTTTAAAACTTCCCGTGACAGAAAAAGTAATAGTGACAAAAAATTAAAATAATCAAATCTTCAATTCCAAGCTAGAAACATGAACATTCTACCCCCTCAAATGGTATTTGTAATTATTTTTTGCTTTATGACTGCAAATTTGCTTTATGCCTGGGCCAGTGGTATGTAAATATCAGTATGCCTCAGTAAATAATAACATAAAACGTTATGCCTCAAAAGCATATGACCTAACACCATGGCACAATGCTTTCCCTGGTGGATGTGTCAAGGATAAACCAAGCACCAGCCTAGCTCCATGTGCCAAGGGTACAACCCTACCTAATAAAAGTTTCTTCTTAGGGGTGTCAACTTCACAGGAGGGAAAATGAGGTGAGGTGCATTATCAGTGCTATCTTCTTGTAGCCAAGGTAGCTCAGTTACAACTTGCTTGGGTATCTTTCTGTGAAATCACGCTCTACAGATAAACCATCAGCATAAGACCACAAACAGAAAAGCTGATGAAGTAGCGCCAGAAAATATGAGGCAATCAGTACTGGTCAGCCTTGTCAGCAAGAATCAACAGATGACTAGACCATCCACTATCAAATTGTGGGTGAGAGAATAAAAAATTATTTGTTTTTTCTGTGAAGAACAGAAGACAGTGATGAGGTAGCTTTGCAGACAAATTCTTCTGCCAAAATGTAAGAGGCAGAATGGGAGAAAGCATATATATAACGATGAGGTAATAGGGGTTTCTATCAAAGGTCAAAAAAAACCCAAGAAAAAAACCCAAAGAATATATGTTTATTGTAGAGGGAAAGGAGCATGTGGAAAGTTATAAACTGAAGTACAGAGATAAAGCAAGAGACAAAGAAAATTATCTTTTCAACAGCATTTTGAATGAAAATGTGTCAGGATCAGGAATCTTTAGCTCCTGTTTTTTCCTGTTTGTGATGGTTTTTAGAGTCTGATACAAGGGGGGGAAATCATATGAGAAAGAGAATGTAAAGAGAAAATCAGAACTCGAGAAAAGGAATTGGTCACTGGAGAAAGTGGAGAAGTTTGAGGTATGAATGAAAAACTGCATCTGTAAGACAAATAATGAATGAGAGTGGCAGTAAAGGAAGGAAGAAAAGGAGGTGAGCTGATGGGAAGAACAAGGTTACATCCCATTTGTAGATTGCATCTTTTGATAAAACAGCATGGTCCTAAAATAAGAATAAGTGAATAAATTGAGTAACTGAAATCCTATCATAAAAATTAGCCCTTTTTCAAATCATTGCTAGTTATAATCTGGTAGATCTCAAAATGTAATCTGTAGATGTATATATGATGTAAACCAATTACCTACCAAAAAGGTCACAGAGTACAGGATTTTTTACAACAGATGTTTAAAGCAAACACAGAAAAAATAATATAGCAACAGTCAGCTTGATAAGGTGCTGACTGAGATAATAATACGAACTGAATAAGAATCTCTCATCATAAGGAAAACACTAGTAAAGGCCACTGTTTCTGAAAACGTTAATAGGACAGAAAAAAGGATTACTATAAACAAAAGAAAATATCAAAATGCTAAATAACTTTTCCTAGCAACCCTAGTGAATTTGGCAACCTCAAAACATTACAATGAAAACATTATTATTATTGTTATTATTATTTTCCAAATGTTGGTTAATTTTCTTGAAATATATGATGTCAACATCCTAAGACTAAGCAGTATGTGGTGGGGACTAGCCAGCACACTTCCACTTCTTTTGGCTTTGAGAGACAATATTATTTCCCTTCCTCAGTACTGGAAAAATACAAATTCAGTGGTCAGGGGATTTTGCCGTGGGAGCAGCAGTAGAGACATCTGTCATCTTTCTGAAGGCATTTCTAGAATTTTCAGCAAATAGAAGGAATAAGAGCAGGGCAGCACATCAGAGGTGTCAGGATTTAACTGGGAGACCTGCATATAGCTTCTGTAACAGAGAATGGTGGCACTCTTGAAAACTGCATTTCCATCAACAAAATGATAAAAAAAACAAAAACAAAAAGGAATGTTATAAACCTCTTTCATTATTTCCTTAAAATGAAATAATTTACACCTGGCACATCTATATGTTCTGGGCTACTTTTCTCTCTCTCATACATACAACTCTTCTTATTTTTATTACAAGATCCATCTATGTGGACTGCCTGCACTGGATGAGTGTAAATATATTGAAAAGTCCCATCAGTCAGGTGAACTCCCTGGGGGCTGAAAAAGAAAACATTGCACCCATTTTTAAAAAGGGCAGAAAGGAGGATCCTGGGAACTACTGACCTGTCAGCCTCACCTCTGTGCCTGGGAAGATCATGGAGCAGATCCTCCTAGAAGCTGTGCTAAGGCACATAGAGGAGAGAGGGGTGACTCAAGACAGCATGGCTTCACCAAGGGCAAGAGTCTGACCAACATAGTGGCTTTCTACAATGGAGCGACTACATCAGTGGACAAGAGAAGAGCTACAGATATCATCTCTCTGGACTTCTGCAAGGCCTTTGACACTGTCCCCCACAACATCCTTCTCTCTAAATTGGAGACATATGGATGTGATGGGTGGATTGTTCAGTGGATAATAAACTGGCTGGATGGTCACATCCAGAGGACAGTGATCAGTGGTTTGATGTCCAGATGGAGACTGGTGACAAGTGGTGTCCCTCAGGGGTGTGTGCTGGAACCAGTGCTGTTGAATATCTTAATGACACGGAGAGTGGGACTGAGTGCATCCTCAGCAAGTCTGCAGATGACACCCAGCTGAGTGGCAGTGTTGACACACCAAAGGGATGGGATGTCATCCAGAGGGACCTGGACAAGCTTGAGAATTGGCCTGGGTGAATCTCATGAGGTTCAACAAGGCCAAGTGAAAAGTCTTGCACCTGGGTCAGGGCAATCCTTGGTATCAATACGGTCTGGGAGATAATGGGATTGAGAGCAACCTGAATAGAAGCACTTGGTGGTACTGGTGAAGGAAAAACTGGACATGAGCCAACAACATGCACTCACAGCCCAGGTGGCAAACAATATCCTGAACTATATCAAAAGATGTGTGGCTATCAGATCAAGGGAGGTGATTCCACTGCTCAGTTCTGCTCTGGTGAGACCTCACCTGGAGTACTACCTCTGGAGCTCTCAGAATAAAAAAGACATGGCTGTTGAAGAGGATCCAGAGGAGGACCACAAATATGATCAGAGGGCTGGAACATCTCTCCTATGAAGAAGGCTACAAAAGCTGAGGTTGTTCGGGAGCTGAACATGGAGGACAGGAAGAAAAGAAGACTCCAGGGAGACCTTATTGTGGTTTTTCAGTACTCACAGGGGGCCTGTAAGAAAGATGGAGACAGGGTCTGTTTCAACCGGACAAGGGGTAATGGTTTTAAATTAAAAGAGAATAGATTTGTACTTGACATAAGGAAGGTATTTTTTACAATGAGGATAGTGAAACACTGGAACTGTTTGCCCAAAGAGGTGGTAGATGCCCCTTCCCTGGAAATGTTCAAGGTCAGGCTGGATGGGACTCTGAGCAACCTGATCTAGCTGAAGATGTCCCTGCTCATTGCAGAGGGTTTGGACTAGATGAACTTTAAAGGTGCCCTCCAACCCAAACCATTCTATGATTCTATTCTAAATAGTTGAGTTGGTTATTATGGCACATCCAATATGCATTCAGGGCTGCAGATGGCTCTTGACATTATTGAATAGAGATATAATCCTTTAGTTAGGTTGAATGAGGTCTATATCAGAATTACAGAGAGGGACTTGACAGAGGAACAGCAAGATGTGTTGAGACCACTAATAAGTAAGTGCTCTTGTCTTCTTCATCTGCTTTATCAAAGTAGTCACTTCAACAAGAGTCTCTGAAGATTTTTTCTGTTTAAGATATATAAAGTTTTCCTGACCTAAGGGAAAAATAATGTATTATATGATTCAGAAATAAGTTTAAAGACTTTTCCCTTCATGTCTCAGTAGAAAACCAAGAACATGATGACACTTTCAGCCTAATTACAAAACATTTCATTTTTTTCCTATGCAACCTTGCAGAAGCCTTAAAAATAACTCCCAGTAATATTTCCATGTTCATCTTCTAAGCCCTCAAATTAGGCATTTATCCTTTATACTTTTCTAACTTATTTTCCCTTTCAGCCTTTTAGGAAAGGAATTTAATTCTTCTCCTAGACTTTAAATGACTAAAAGAAAGATTATCCACAGGGTAATTTTGTTACACAAAATGGTTTTACTTTGTCCCTGTGCAGCCAGTGCATTTACAATGCATACACTGAAGACTGACACTACACACTGAAAGCTTTTGTGAGTTAGGATTGTTAATGGTGTCCAGTTATAGTGCACAGATGATGAGAGCTCTTCATTGGCAACATTTGGTGGCACCACTAAGTGGTTCCACTTAAAGTGATTATGCCAAATGTAAATAATAACAGTAATGACAGATTGTCCTTGGGTATAGTCTCCTTTTCAAACATAGAAAAAATGTACCTATAAGTGCTTAAAAATAAATGATGGACTGCTTTAAATGTAAATTCCATTGAGGTTTTGTTAATGCCCCACATTCCCCCATTAAGAAACACTCCATCTCTCAGAGAGCACACAGGAAAATCAGGAAGTAAGAACTGGGAGCTGTGTTCCCAGGGTGGGCTCCAGCAGCCTCAGCCTCCTGGGGAGAGGGGAAAGATGTTTGTCCCCATCCGCACAGCCTCACCTGTTGCCAGCTCTGCATCCAACATTTCACTTTATTTGCAGGTACTTCTGGATCCTGGTTTCTAGCAGCTGTAGTTTTTTTAGCTAGTTCAATTGCCCCCCAAAAAAGCCTAAATTTCTGCCCAGTTTGAAAACAGGGAAGGAATTATAAAGTCTATATTAAGCCTAAGTTAGTTTTCAGTGTGTAAGAACTGATTTGCTACAAGCTTTTCTAGGGCTATTGTATTATTTATGGAAGAGTTACCAAACGAATCCCCAAATGCTGAGAAAATTCTGACATTGTAATTTTGAGGTGTATCTGCATACACTGCTGGTCATATTCTGGTTGTTGAGGTTAATTTGGAACTCAATTCACCGATTTCACTGGCACAACTATCTGCCCATAATACAGATGCAGACAGTAAGAAGTGTCACTAGTTTGAAACAGCCTCTAGAATGATAAACACATACACAAATAAACATGCTTATAACAGTCTGCTCTGCATCAGCTTCACTTCTTCAAAGTTAGTGATGTCATGCTGGCTTCTGATACAGGGATATCCATGGATGCTCAGCACTGCAGCATACAAGCCCCAAAGAGTTGATGCCAAACACTCAAAATTAGAGGTCACCTTGAAACTGTGATTCTTCTGACAGTTTATGTAGCTTGGTTTTATTCAAAGCTCTATTCTTACTCTACTTATTCTTACATCAAGATGTATGAGTGAGGATCATCTCATGTACTTTCCAGGTAGGATCATGTAGAAGCACAAGGAAAAGTCCAAGAAACTTTTATATGTCCTTAGATGTGCTTAGATGTGCCCAGGTAGTTAGACCAAGTTCAATCAGTGAGTGGTGACTCCCAGTCAATTAAGTTGTATTAGATATGTGGAAACAGTTTTTATCTAGTGTGTAGCTACTATTCTTCCATTTAAATAAACTTAAAGTGAGATCACTAATTGTCTTAATTGCTCCCTAAAGATTGCCTTAGTGCAACTGTCTATTTTTGCCTAATAGACAAACCATATATGTATCAAAAAAACCTCAAACTATATGACATATAGAAGATTTTCAGGTACATTCTTTTGTTTTAAACACTTAAAAATTAGTTCCTATGGAAATATCAGCCTAAATATTTTGGTGGGACTCTCAATGTCAGACTCTATTTGAGTTTGTTGGACAAGCTTTGAAAAAGCTGTGGAGTCTGGGGTTTTGTTTGTTTCTATATGACAAGTCCAGGACTCCAGATTTCTTAGTCTCTTGGTCCACTTTAAGTAAATGAGCTTGTATAGCCTTGCACTATCTGACAGCCTGTAGCTCTGGTATACAGAGCCTGAAATGTAAAATTAATCAGCCAAAAGTTATTTTTGTACTTTAAAAAAAAAACCAAACAAACATTTAATAATAATTTAAAAGTTTCTCACAGATCTATACATATTTTTAGTATAAGTTTATTAAAACTAAGGTAAGACTATATTCCAAGAAGTGTAGTTATCCTTTTTACACACAGAGCACAGACACGCAAAGAACTCAAGTCCTGGGTACTGACAATCACCTGGTTATGAGAAATACAGCTGATGAGTATATCTTCAGTTTTAAGGTATATTTTTGATGCCCATACTCCACTCCATAGCATGTGTTTCTGGTTATTTTGTAAGATATCACAGATTTCTTAGCTGGACCTGTATCCAAATTTTGAAACCACAAGTCACAGGAGTAATCCTTTTCTGTGTGGAGTGAGCCATTATTTTCAGGGTCATAGGGCTATGAAGGACCTTAAGAAGTCATCTTGTCTGTTCCCAGACCATCCTGTGGGATCTGCTACACAGAGGTTGTTCCCAACATACATATGTCTAGCCCATGCTCAAACGTTTTCTCTGAGAGAAACACTGTGCTGTTCTTGGAAAGGATCTTCTGCTGGCTCACCTTTCTTACTCTTGGAAAAAATTCTGAAAATGTTTAACCCAAATGTCATATGCTGCAATATAAACCTTCTTAATCATATATGTGTGTGTGTACATGTGTCTGTGTGTATGTACATTTTCAGCCTTGACTCTATGACCTTACAGCTGGGACAGAAGAAATCCCTTAGGTCCCAAGGCTCACCAAATTTGGGTACCCCTAAAATGTCTGCCCATTAAGACCAGCATAGATGTGCCATACATGCTTTTCAATGCCCAGATTTACACATATTTACCAAAATACTTATGTATATTAAGCTGACCATTGTCTGGATATATAAACTAAAACTAACTTTCATTATTGTTTTTCAATGTTTTATCCTACATGAAATTACTGAGAATCAGAACATAAATAGAAATTTTAACAACAGTAAAACATATACTAATTTAAGAGCTATATGTCACAATGCGCAAGTCCAGGAAATTAAATCAGCCAGGGACAGATAGATATCCAAAAGCATATGCATTTATCCTCCATCTGTCTGTCATCTACTAAGTCCCAGGTTTATCTATTCTTATTATTTTCCTAAATTCATCATTGATGGATGGCATACATTTGCCATTTCAAAGTGCATTTCCAGAGCAGAGGAATAGCTAAACTGCTCTAAAGGATAAAAGTCCTAGGAGATAATGACATAGAGCCTCAGGAACAGATAAGAAAGTAAGAAAACCAGTTAAGCTACAACCAATTTTAGAATCTTGTGGGTTTTCTTCTTATCATTGTATTAAAGCTTGTTCTTATCTAGCGTCCACTTTAAGAGGTATATATTTGTCAACAATTTAGAGGGACTACCGAGAGGTGTGGGTGGATGTAATGGATCTGTCAAAACAAGGCAATTACTTCACAAGAACTATCTATATATCTCAGGAGACCAGAAGCTTTAGAAACTACAGAGAAAGCTGCTAACTGTAGAATCAACCACTGAACTTCAGCTCTTACCTGAGATATGTGTGTGTGTGCACACGTGTGTCCGTGGGAGTGTCTCATAAATGATGCTTATGATTCTTGAGCTTCTAAGGACTCTGAAATCAACAAAGCATGGAGAGCTACCCTCACCTGGCTTTGTGAAAATGAAAACCACACAAAGTGAAATGAATGTGTGTATGAAAACAAATCCCCAGCAGACTTTAAACTAGTCATTGTTTGCACATAAACATGTGAGGATTGCATTGCCATCACACAATGCAATCCTCACATATTTATAGAACTTATTATTAAAAAGGCAACATTAATCAAGGAATCAACTAATTTCTTCATTAGCAATAAAGTTACACAATGGTATCTGAGAGTTTACTATACTGTAACCTAGCAATGATTTTGTTATCCAGGTGGTGAACAAAGTATATACATAAAAAATGGAAAATGGGTATGATAGATTGAGACAGTATGAAAATTGCCACAAGCTAAAAACTCTGTGTGAATATGGAATAGAAGAATGCAGTAGCTGATGAAATAAAGCTTTGTCAGAAAGTCTGGCAACAGATATTTTCTGAACATTTTTTTAGCTTTACACATTCTCTTACATAAGCACACATACTTGCTACTTATCTGGCAATTTCTTCCTGTCTTAGACCTATATGGTCTATATGGAAGAAAGTGAGCATACACTGATGCACTTTGCAAAATCCCAGTTCTCCTCAGTGAGAGCAGTGCCAGCAATGAGGAGCTAGTCTAACAGTGGGATATCAGAATAATTATCTGCTCAAGATATTTTCAGCTGCTTATCTGGCCAAAACAACAAAAGACTCTTTATGGCTGACCTGCAATGTAAGATTTTCTGCCAGGCATTATCCTCTTTTGTGTGCAATTGTATATACAGAAGTGAGCTGTATTGTTATTATTTGGACTGCTGTAAAAGCGTTTGGGCTTTTACCTCAGAAAGTTTTGGTGTTAAGGTAGCAACACACTGGCATACCATTCACTGAGGAATAGAGATTTGTAAACAGAGACCTGGTATACTCCCCCATGAGCAGCAATTTAATATAATATGAAGTATCCCTACAAATTAGCAGGCTGCTCCTTCATTAAACTGCACCAGCCATCCCAGGATCCTGAAATACAGGGTATTGATTTGAAGGTGTTATCTTTTAGTGCTAAGCATTAGCCAGAGCACCCTGACAGAGAAGTGCAGTGGGAGGAATTATTTGGAAGGCTTCCTATGAGTTTGTAATATTCCAGGATGATAGAAAAGTCTGTAACTTAAGTAAAAGTATGATGAGTTGCTGAAGCAAAAACCTTTCACCTACAGGCAATCTGTTAAACACCTACACTTATCCTGTAGAGTATTAGTGGAGTCCTGTAGCTGTTGATTGAAGAGAAAAATGTGGAGCAATTTTTTCTTTGACAGAAAGCTTTCAACATCAGTAATTGTGAAATGTTGCTGTTCGAATCTGTAACAAATTGGCTTTGCTGGGGCTGCCAAGTGCTGCAAATATCTACCTGCCTAAAAAGTAAAGGAGCAGAAATAAAATAAGTACGCCTACAAGATCTTGATCCTCCCTGTGTTGCCACTCAGCTTCCCTAATATTATGTGATGGTGAGCTTTAAAGTATGCTAAAGGCAAGTTCTGATTTAATTCCGAACCTAAGATGCCTCCAGGTACCATCCTTGGATTGATAGATGTATCTTTCTGTCATTCCCAAGATTGTTTCTAATGTAAACCTCCAACTGCATTCCTCCAATAGAGGCACTGACGGATTCATTTTCATCTGATTCCTCAGAAGAATGAGCAGTTCAGGCAGTGAGGAGGCTGCTAGAGGAGGAGATGAACATTTTCTGGATATTAAGCAAAAACATCTACAGAAATGTTTGCCCTAATGCACTGCTTATTATTGTCAAAATAATGGTAAAAGTCAAGGTATTTACTAATTCTTCAACAGTAATTCTGCCCTATCCCAGTGTTTAGCTTTTTGATATAACATTATAAATACAACTTACATTAACCCAGTGAAGTAAAAGTAAATTGAATAACAACACATGAAAATGAGAGCACCCAATGCATAGCAGAGAATCCCAACAGATTAGCAAACATGATATTTCATAACCCTGAAAGAAGCAGATCAGAAATAAGAAGGGACCAACAATTTGTCAAAACATAGGTAAGTTGTCCCTGTGGACCATTCCAGGGTACTTATGAGAGCCACCAAACTAGGAAAATTTAATCCTTCACCATCAAAAATACCAGGGTTCACCAAGGGTAAACTTTTTTCCATTGTCACAGTTCAAACTGCTTACCACTTTTGTTGTATCCAAACCCAAAAGTGAAGCCCCTGAGATGGCAAGAATTTGGTGCTAAAAGATACATTTGCAAAACCTGACAGCGCATTCACTGCGCACTTACTTAAAATACACACCAAATCCATACCAACTCTTTTCTGACGTTTTGGACATTTTTTTATGGGTAGACCAATCACACTCAGTTCAGGTAACAATTAATAATTGTTTTTATCGAAGTTTCAGTTGGGAAATCCTACAGAGTAATAACACAAAGTTCTGAAACATCAGCGAGTCCTAAAATTCTGTAAGTGACAGGATTTACCAGTACATTTGGGAACTATGTCACTGATTCTGACCATCTCCATCAGGCTGAGGTCACAGCACCTTGTCATGTGAAAGGATCTGCTGAACTCCACCCAGCCTTGCAAAGACACTGAGTCATTTCAAATGCAATGATGTTTATCACCAAAAAAAGATTCAAAGTCATAAATAAATGAGAGTTTGTCTCAAAATCTCTATAAGGTAAAATGATGATAAATATGCAAACAGCCTTGCACACATATCCTACTAGCATGCACAAGGAGTGATATCCCATCCATATTTTTTGTTGTTGAAAAGAAGCACCTATTTCCCTCTCACTGAAGCAATCCGCATTCCAAACAGACATTTAAGTAGCTAGATGTTTTCTTAGCAAAAAACAAATATAAATAAGAGAACAACACAACTATTTATATGACAAACTGTCACTGTGTTACTTTTTATTAATGAATTTGCTTAGTTATCTTTCCAACAGACACAATATAAGATCTATAATTGGTAACCATAGTCTTGACAGTCCTTCAGGAACTTCTTAGAGCAATAATGTGCTACAGCTGACAAATTACATCTGTAATATAACATATATACTCCTAAGTGCAATAATGGACATTAAAAGCATGTTTCACAATGTATCTATTACATCTATTATATAAAGTGCCATAATAAAGTACCACATGGGCTCACTTGCAGCTATTTGGAAAGCTTTAAAAATTCATGTAATATGAACAGGAATATCCAATACTAGACATCCATAAGTGAATATTTAAGATGCACCATGAATTACAGAGCCAACAAGGACTTTAAAGCACTTTGGATGTTGGTGAAATCACCATACTATAATGGACAGACATAATAAGTCATACATTAGCTTACTGATGCTCACTATTATACTACATCTGTAAAATTCAGGACTTCTGAGAAGTGATGTGTTCCGGTCTCATAACATGGGTTATGCAATATTATACTCCTTTATGTGGAAGGGTAAATTTATACATTTATACTGTTTTCGTGTTTGATGTCACAACCACCATGGCATTCTTTCTGTCCTTGTATTTCCCCTCTGCCTTTTTTTACTCATCTTCCCTCAGGTCTTACTATATTTGTTTTTCCAAAAGAAACTCTGTACAGAGTTTCCAAAACATAAAAGAGTGGCAAACTCTCAGATCCCCCAGAGATTAGAAAAGGAAGGATAATATAGGTATTGAAGGGCAGAGATCCTGGATGTCTCTGCCGAGAGCTAACTCTGTGGTTTAGCTCTGCTTTAGGACTGATCTTGACAGATATGAGATCTCTCCATCAATACATAGTCTCTACCCTACTTAAAATAAAAATAATTACTCAATAAAAAAATAAAAATAATAATAATAAAAAACCCCAACCAACCAAATAAACCCACAACAAACAGACACACAAAAAAAACCCAAACAAAAACAAACAACACCCCCAGAAAACAAAACAAAACAAACAAGCAAACTTTGCAAATATTTTTCTATCCTCAACTTTTTTTTGATTGTTACTTTATTTGGATTAAAAACTCATGGAATACTTTTGTTTGATTGTTTTCAAATCTGTGCTGACAAGACTTGATGAATTAAATTGTTCAATAATGCACCAACAAATTATTTTGTCTTTATGATGTAACTCTCCCCTATACCCTTGTAGTGCTTTGCTGAAGTTTGGAGCCAAACACAAGTTATATGCCTGCAAAGCACCATGTGTGCTAATTGTGCTTAATATATTATTAATACACGATGCATCCTGACACCAAGGTTACAGGCCCCAAGGTCTTCTGAGATTTGAAGAGAGAGGAGATCCCACTTGTCCTCAGCACCTTCCACCTCCTTTTGTCAATTTTTGGTTAACGCTCTGTCATGGTTTAGGGTCAGGGCAGGCCCTTAGACCTATAACAGACACTCCCTCCCCAAGGGGGAAGAGAAGGGGAATAAGGGAGAAAGACTTAGTGATTAGAAAAAGGAAACTAGAAAAAACTTTAATGATTATAATAATAATAATAATATAGAATATGTACAAATATATACAAAACCAGTATCAAACCCAACCCCCCCGATGGTAATTACATCACCATCAGCACTGGTGCTGTAGAGCAGGCACTGGGGGAGTCCCAGCCTGGGCCCCCCAGCAGATGGGAGCTGTGTTCAGGAGCTGGATTCTGGTACCGGGTTCAGGAACACACTGATTGGGATTAAAGGCAGAACGGACAGAGTCCTCCTTGGATGCACTGAGGAGGAAACTGAAAAAGGATGTGAGCCAAGCCAAGCAAAGCTGGCAAAGTGGTCCAAGAGGGATGAAGAGGCAGCTGGTCGGTTTGGGGTCACCTGCCCTGTCCACTCCTCCCTGCAGGTGCAGCCTTTCACTTTCCTGCACCCCCCAATATGGTGCACAAGATCCAGCAGTGGCCTTGGTCTGCACACCAATCCTTGGTAGTAACTCTAACCATGGGGTGTTATCACCGCCAGCAGCAGACACCGTCTTTGAAAACAGGCTGCTAACTTCAGACAGTACAGTTAGAAAAGCTGAGCTGAAAAGTAAAATCACTGAACAGAATTAGTTCTGTTCTCACTCAAACCAGGACATGCTCATTATAAGAACTGGAGGGAAACACAGCTTCATATGGCAGTCATTCTCCATCTCAGTCACATAGCTTTGCCTATTGAAGCAATGTGCACATGTGCATTGCAGCATTATCTCAGTTGCATACAGTGTCAAGATGTTTGAGCTTTGTTGACACAAGACACTTTCTATAGTACTTTCTCTAGGAAGACCCTTTCCAAGGAAACCTTGTTAAGCACCCAACAAAACAATCTTCTTTTAATTTCAAGACACTTGGACTTTTAAAAGTAATTACATGTATAAATAGAATGACTCCAACAATTTTGCAGCTGTTTGTAACTTACATTTCATTATTTTTGTTTAGCTGACAGAGAGCTGACAATTGTAGTCTTCCCTGGAAACAGTGTAGTGAATCTAATTTGCAGACATTTGTTGTTGTTTGGTAACAGACTGCCTGGCTGTGTGGTTGAGCACAGAGGTGAACCTACATATATTAGGATGAACCCAAATCAAAGTACCAGATCTTATTTTATTTTTAATTGAAAGAGCAGAAATTTAAGAGAGTACGACAAACCATATAGGCATGAGAGCCCATCAAGGACATGTTTTACAGGGCTCCTGTTGTGCTGACATCTTTCAATGGCTCAGTGGTGTCTGGCAAATGTAAAAGCCAATTTTGGGGCATATTGAAAGAAAATTGAAAGGATCCAACCATGAAGCCATCCCTGACTGCTGCTCAGCACTGCATCTTGTCTGCTGCTGCTGCTCTGAATGCAGACAGTCCCGTGGGCTGCTCTGCTACAGCTGGCACATGGGGACTGCTCCAGAAATGAATAGACTACCTGCTCCCTGTTAGGGGAGTGAGGAGAACCATAAAAGCTGATGTCTTCCTGGTAAATACACACATAGCATTTAACAGTTCACTTTGTTTCCCTTAAATTCATTGCATTCCTTACACATGTCACTTCCTTTAAATTCACTATACAAATATGAAATTAAATGGCTTGAAAGGACTAATATATTCTTATCAAATGGAAGTGTCACATCTTTTGGGTTGTTTTCTGTTTTTTTTTCCCTTGGCTTCATTGAAGTTTACCCAAGTGAATACTCCCATCTCAGATGTACAGTCCCAAAACTCACTTGGAGTGTCATGTGCCTTTGGTACTCAGTATGGTTCAGTCAACTGCATGGCAAAGATAATAAGTAAAATACCATCAAATACTGCAGACTCAGAGTTCTGAAAAGAAAAGTATAAAAGTGCAAGCAGCTAATCAGGTAATAGCCTCATATTATGCTCCCTCTGGAAAGTAAATACAGCCTTATGGGGAGTTTTCCAGTAGCTCCAAATAAGTGCATGGCTTAAGCAAATTACAGATGAAAGAAGAGAAAGAAAGTGAGGGGGAGAGAAGACACAGGGACCTAGAAAAATTACAGAAATTACAATCTCAAAGTACCCGGTTTATTTTGAAGTCAGTCTGATCCACTTCGTTTAAGATGACTTGTAATCAGAAGACATTTGAGATCATTTTGTTTATTTTCTGGACCTTTTGCAAGTACTATGATCTTTTAAGAGCTGCAGAAGATATTTTGAGGAAAGGTTATAAAAGTACTGATATGCAGTACTTGAAAGTAAAAGAAAATCTTACTGAAGATCAAGGGATTCTTACAAAATACAGGTGGATATTTCCCTGTTGTATACCGTTTTATGAAATTAATACTGTACTAGAAATGAATAGTGTTGCAAATTGATTTAAAAATAGTAATATAAAAGACTTGACATAATACACAAGGAATTACTGTATTTATTATGTGTTCCTTATCCCTTCAGTCCTTTCAATCCATTACTTCTTAATTAGTATTGTGCAAGTCTACATGAATGTGACAGCCTAAAGCAGGAATGCACTTCTGAATCAAATCTTCTGCCATTACAATTTAGTCCATTGTGGGTTCACATCTCAGTGTGACCTGAGAGCACACAAACTCCATTTCTTTGTACAAGCCTAAAAGAAAAGCTGAACTTCAGAAGCTCACCTGATGTGCTGCAGCCGCTGATGGGTATTCAATCTACAGGACCAGAAGAGACTTAGTCCAAATGCACGTGCCAGGGCTGCCAGGTTCTCAGCATTAACTGTTTCCGCCTGTGAAACTGTATTGCACTGAACTGCCTACTAACCTGGACATGACATAAGAAAACAATAAATCATGTTCTCTTTTATTCTTTCTAATCATCTTGCTATATTTGCGGCCTAACAATGTAGCAAATCTGTAATGTAAGAGGCTTCTTAACCCTTGTTAAAATACTTGATTGTTGTTAAACATCTTGTTAATAATGTAATCAAGTTCTGGGGTGTTTCCTGACATATTAGCAATAAGCCACTGGAGGAAAACTTCCTGAAACAGCTCTCTGCAATTTTTATAATGATAAAATAACCAAGTTTTCACATGTATGGTTATCAGAAACCATTGAATCATTACTCTATTGCTTCACTGTTAATATGTTGTAAATTTCCTTTTCCCAGATTGAGGCTAGAGCTGAGGAAGACACAGATCAAAACCATTATTTCTTAGGACATTTTTTGTTAATCAAGTTGTTATGAAGCTGTTGTTAATAGCAGTAACTACTTGGACAATAAAGTCACTGGTTCCTTCACACAGTTCCCACAGGTGCTCACTCATAGTCATGCAGTAGGGAGGAACAGCTGGAAGATGTTCACTCATAAGTGGACAGCTGGACTGGCACCAGTGACTTCTAGGTAATGTTGGAAAAGTTCCTCATGAAGTCCCTGGTATTTTCCCCATTTAATAGACAGGAAATTCATAGTTAGATAAATGCCATCAAAGACCACAGTGAAAGGCTACAGCACAACCAAAAACAAAAGCCAGAATTACAGATTCACAGGCCAATATCTCAACAAAAGCTGCTTTCTCTCTTTGCCATGGCTGAGAAACAGCCACAGCTGCTGAAGTCCAAAGCTGGAGGGAGCTTTCATCTCCCTCATGGAAGAATAGTCACTTCTTCCCTGACAGCCATTCCACCATACTGTCCCTTACAGAAATACATGTAATATTGTATATAGTAGCTTCTGTCCTTCCTGCTTTGCTGTGTTTGGCTCTAAATCATCATTCATATATGTCCTCATCAAATAATCTCAAATTTTGTCTAAGAGTTTTAATTTTTTAAATTTACTTAGAAGTGGAAGATACACAATTTAGGTCTGCAGGTAAAACCAATTAATTAGTACAACTTTGGGGGAGATTTGGATAAAGAGGAGAAAGCTGCTCTTAAATACACCTTCATCCCTTTTGGTTTTTATCTCTTACAGCTCTAACATGAGTCTGGCTGTACCCAGACTGCTCTGGATCTGAATAGACAAGTGATTCAGCAACATTTCAGCTAGAGGTCTATCAATTTTTTCATACAGTTTTGGAGGCCTAAGCAAAGACACTATTCACCATGGATGGAAAAAGGCAAACATCTCTGCAACTACCTAAAAGGAGGTTGTAGAGAGGTGGGTGTTGGTCTCTTCTCCTTCATAACTACTGACAGAACCAGAAGAAATGGTCTGAAGTTGTGGCAGGGGAGGTTTAGATTGGATATTAGGAAGAAATTCTTCTCAGAAAGAGTGGTGAGGCACTGGAACAGCCTTCCCAGGGAGGTGGTTGAGTCACCATTCCTGGAGGTATTTAAGAAACAGGTAGACCTGGTGCTTCAGGACATGCTCTAGTGGCAGGCATGTACAGGGTTATTTTGTGGTTTAGAAGTCACGTTTGATCAGGTATTTAGGTATTTTTTTGTTATGGGTATGGTTGGACTCGTTGATCTAGGAGGTCCTTTCCAACAATGACTATTCTGTGATTCTGTGATCCCACATACCTTCAGAGAAGGAGAAGAGGAAGATCGGTGAACTACGGGCCAGTCACCTGGTCTGGGAATTTGAGTCAGACTCAAAATGGGAAACATGGCAGAAAGTTTGCAGTAAAAACATTTCTTTAAAAATCCTGTTTTGTGGAGCTAAAATAACGATATCTAAAAAAGAAAAGGACTAAAATGGAATGAAGGGAAGAAATCTGGAAAGAAATGAGATAGCAGAATGAAGCTACAGAAAAAACAAACTAAGGGGTACTTAATGCTAGAAAAATGAGAAAAAAAGTATGTGTGAAGGATGAGAAAGATACAGAAGATAAAGAAAGAAAAAGGAAAGATGGTTTAATAGACAAATTGATGGCATAACATTAATTCACTTGGCTTAAGTCACCCCTGGTAGAAAGGCTGCACTTGGCTCATCTTTATTCTGTAAAAAGTCTTTGCCAAAGTCTGTAATGAAGTCTGAATACATAGAAAATCTGTTGAGAATTCTCTGTGGGCCTTTGCATATTTTTAATCATTATAAATATCACAGAAAAGAAACTGATAAAGTAACACTTTTCTGTGCCTCATTACAGTGGAGTGAGAATGTGACATCACTTTGAAAAAAAAGAAAAGCTTATTTTTTCCACATTGCAATCCTCGTATGTAGAAGTAATTTTAAAATTGTGCATTATATTAGCAAACGATCATTAACGCTCTGTAAGTTACCTAAAGACTAAGAAACCCAAATTGTCTTCTAATCAAAAGACAATAAAATAAAGCTATTTTATAACACATTTCAAACTTTTAAGTTTCCAGTACACTAAAAAAGGTGGAAATTTTCAGATCATGAAGGAAAAACAGTTTGTATCACTGCAGTGTTTCTTCTTTATGATTCAAGACATCTTTGTCATTAGGACTATTGTTATCATTATTATTATAACTAAAATAACACTACTTTCACATTACATGGTTAACTAAAAATATACCACAATTCCTTGTTACCTAACCTGAACCTGTACATAGAACACGTCACTTGGAGATGGATGACAGTTATTCCCACGGTCCCAGGAAATTCAAGGTACCAGATAAGAGGCTGGTAAGTCTGTGTGCAATACTCTGTATGGCAGTTAGCTTGTTCATGGCAGACAAACCCATCAGGTGTAAAAGGCAGCTATGCAATGCAGGTCACTGCACAGGAATTGATTCTGCTTCATGCAACCTATATGCATGTATAGCTATGTAACTATCAGCCGGAGAGAAGAGGAAAAAAAAAATGTCAGCTCAGTGACAACTGCCAGTCATCCTGTGTGTGAGATAACCTTGTGGCCCCACCAAGGAACAGAGATTCAAGGTGACTTGAAAAATAACAATAATAATCCAGAAAGTATTCTCAAATTCTTAGCTGCCAACTTGACCTAAAACACTAAATGTATTTGTACTGCAAAAGGATTTTTTTTTAAATAACTTTAATTGCTTTTCATTTTAATAATGAACAATTATTTTTAGAAACTGCACCACAAAGAGGTCCTGATGACATTGGTGCACAAGGCTGTGTTGACACTAGCGTGCCTTGTCTGCTGTCCCATCTTTTCTATTCTCAGCTGTCCCTCAGTTGTCCTCAGTGCCTCTCTCCCTATGCTATGAGTGTTATTAAATGATGAAGCAACTATTTGAAGGCATGGATCTTATGTTTTCTACTCTTCCCTAGTTATTAGTAGGGTTCCTCTCTGTTCTAACTGAAACCTCATTTCTTGAAACTTACTGGAATCTAATCTTGTAATCTCTCCTGTTCAGTAAAAAAGCACAGCAATCCTAGTTAGAGCAATAGCTATGGGAGCTGTGGGAACAGAAATGTCATAACATTATTTTCAAGAACTGTTTTTGCAAATAGGAATAGCTGTTTAGAGACCAGAGGAGCACACCAGCTCATCAGCCCATGAGGCTCCTTTCTGTCTCCTTTCTTCTTACTTGATAAGAGCAGAGCAACAGATTTTACAAGAGATCAGAGACAACTGTCTGATCCCAGTGGGCTTTGGGGACCCGAGAGGTCCTGCTGAGGAACCTACCACTAGTTAAAAGCAAATAGTTCATCACACAGCAGGAAAAGATCTGAAAAGATGGAAATGAGGCACATGAATCGGAAGGAGGGATTTGGAAGAGAGCAGAAGTGGTGAAGAAAGAATAAAAGACAAAAATAAAAAGGAGGAAAATGCAATAAAATACAGATGGAGGGATGAAATAATCACAATCCCAATCTGTGCAGGAAAACATCATAAATTTTCAGGGCTACAGTCCCCTTTTAAAATTTCCCAAGGATCAGCAGGTAGTTTGAGCTGACAGTAAGATGCAGAGCAACCCCTGACATTTGTGGGTAGGGTCCTGAAGTGAGGGCCAGTTTTTCCAATGGATACATTAGAATCATTAATTTGCTGGCCCTTATACTTCAGCACATTAATGGCAGAATCTCCGCTTTCCCTCTGTTCATGGGGATGTTTTTTCCTAGACCTTGTATTCTAGTGAGGGATCTTCCACTGCTGATATTTAATATTGTTCAAGGCTAAGAGGCTGTGTGACCAGACCTCTTTATCAGCCAAAAAGTAAACACATTTGTAGTGTTACTAAATTTTTTTCAGCTGCCCGAAATGAAAACCAGACTGAGTTGATAACAAGATGAAATACACTGAGACTCAAACGAATCAAAGACAATTTTAATGAGGACCATGAAAAGTCTCTTGATAAAATTCCAAGAGCAAAATCACAGAGTGGCAAAACGACTATCTTGAGGGAGTTATTTAGTGGCCTTTCCTCTCAAAAAAAAAAAAGTTAATATAAAAAGACACTGAGATGTTGCATCCTGCTCTAGGTGAAGCTGTTTTGGCAGGGGGGTTGGCCTAGATGAACTTCAGAGATCCCTTCCAACTCCTACCATTCTGTGATTCTGATAACAAAAAAAAAAAAAAAAAAAGGACAAATACATTTCTCTGCCCAAGACTCTACTCAGTCCTAACAATTCTTACAATGTTTTTCTAACTCTCATCAGCTAGTGAGAGACCATCTGGAAGAACACTAGTGAAGACTATAGACTATATAAACTATTGCATTATCTCTTGAATGTGGCTGAGAGCTCCCTACCTGCAGGCTGAATGGAAGGACACATCCAGAGAGCAAAGTTCCTTCTTGGGCAATGAGATCCACATCAGACAGCTTCTGCCACTGAATTACAAATACTCAACAAGAGTTTTCAAGAGAGCTTTTAGAAGACTTGAGTGAATAGATATTTTCTCTCTCTTAGAGAAAACACTTCAAGGTAAGAAGACTAAATGATTTTAGTTCTGTGCATGAGGCAGTGCTGACTGCCAGTCTCTTTCTTTTGGCAGCAGACCCACACCCACAGACATCCCTCTTTGCTGTAAGCTCCTTCAAAAGGACGTCTTCTCTCAAAAGTTTTACAAACACTTTTACAAAAAACAGCATCTGGGATGCTCAGTGCTACATTAAACACCACCCTTACAAAGCACTGCAGATGTGTTCATCTTTACCTTGCATTGCGCAATAGCCCCCTTTACCTGAAGACCAGAAACAGATGGATCCAACCTCTACCTTCACCCACTGCTTTGGGACCTTCTATTCAGTTCCCTCCAAAAGCTTGTTCTCGTTCTGCTCGCAATTGCTAATGTAACAGGTATCTTTGTTTTGCCTTCCTTCTGTTGCTTCTGTTACTGAGGTCAATATGTGATTTCTGTTTCTGAACAGTCAGCTTGAATTCAGTAAGGAGTACTATGTCTGGTCCTCCCCCACCGTCAGTGTTGTCCAGTGTAGCACTGTGTTATTTGCAGTCCAGTAGGATCAGCAGTCAAATGACCTGGTGCTGTCCATGCATAGTCCCCACCACCAAGAGTTTAGTGCAACTTATCTGGTGTGTGGCACTGTCATTATGCCATACATCTGACACGTCTCTTCTCAGAGCTCAAGCATTAAGAGATGCAAAGGTCTGGATTTCCCATATCGAACATACAGGACCCCAACATGTCCACAGCCATGGTTGTAGTTTCAGGGTAGTGACTACCACCTCCTTGCCCCAAGGCTGCTGTCACTGAAAAGGACATGTCAGCTTCACGTGAGAAGATATTTCCTCACCAGGTTAGGAAGATTTAACAGATATGCATGAACCTATGGTGAATGATAGATGTTGTCCATTATTAGCAAGGAAAGGCAGGTGCTGCTTGGAGTATTTTGACATGTTAGAGATGACTCATGGGAATTCCTCATGTTGCATTATTAAAAGTCCATTCCAGATAGAGAAATTAACTAATAGGAAAAATAGCTATTTTCAGATCCAGAGCTACCGTCTACGAATTCTTGTCACCATCCAGAGAAGCTGGTAAGCATCTAACAACCTTGTGTTACAAGAAGTTAAAGCTGAAAATCATCAATTTGTTTGAGTGTCAAAGCTGGAACTAAAAATCAGCTCCCAGTCCCCAACCGGTTGTTCAAATCATACTTCTCTCCTAAGAGAGAAAATCTTAAAGTGGTCAAATATTAAGTTCAGGTCATTGTTCAAACAGAACCTGATCCTGTCAGCATATCAACAGGAGAATTACATCTGTGGGCAATTCATTGTGCAGTCAATGAAGCTGCTCACAGAAAGTGGGTTGTCCACAGCTTGTCTGTGTGAATAGATAGAAGGCTAGAGTAAATTATTTTTTCTTTAAAATGAGAAAGAGAAACTGTCAGACAATTTTCCAACTTCAGTATTGTTAGCTGTTGCTAAATTAACAAAACATGCAGTACGTGACCAAATTATCAAATGGCTTAAATACAATTATAGTGCATTTTAAATATCAGTTCTAATTATATTTTCCTTTGACAAAGTAATTACACTTCAAGAAACTGCAATCAGAACAATTTTTCACTGCCAAATCTGAGAACAGAAGGTGAAAAAGGTGCATTTAGATGATTTTATAAATGACTAGCTTAACTTTTATATAATGAAAAACCATAATAGTAGAACAGCTTAAAAATAGACTAGAGAACTCACATTTTAATCTTATTTCAAGTCATTCAATGATTTGTTATTTAATGATCCCTAATACAAAGCTTATATTTAGTTTTCTTTCCCTCCATTAACTTGCTTTTTTGATATTTAAAGTTGCTGGGCTACCACAGAAAGACTATATATTTTTAGTTCAATATTCACAAAAGAGTAAAATTAAACACAACTGTTTCCTGTCCCACCCTAGCTCCAGCAAGATCTTCTGAACCTCGGTTAGAGAAGACTGCAAAATACCCTGTGAGGACTGAGAAGCTACTTGCTTTTTGAGAATTTTGGGTTAAGGGCTGTTGAGCATAAAGGATTGAGATGATACAGGAAGAAAAGCAATAAATTAAAAACCCAGACACAGAAACGTGAAGGAGCATAAGAAAGTAGAGCCTATACCAAAGATGCAACCTCTCATATTGATTATTGATGGGACATTGCAGGAACCACTCAAAGCTTTGAGGAGCTTCAAGCAGAACTTTGTAACTGATAAGGAGGGGGAAGCAAGACTACCATGGGTCTTAAGGGCATGAGCAAACATTGCATATTTGAGGGAAATCATGGGAATGTGTTAAACTTACTATGGGATGTTTAAGGGAAAGGGAAAAGCAAGCATCAAGATAGAATGAGGAGGACCAATAATGGGAAAAAAGAGAGGAGGGCAGATAAAACTGGCCAAGTCCCGTGCCTGACCAGTGCAGACTGTCATTACCCTACATTCCTAAATACTACCCTGGCTCAGTGTTCTCCAGTCCATGCAAAGATACTCTAGAGAATTTCAAGACAGAATAGTTGGTGAGTACAAGAGGTCTGGAGGGGCAAATACCAGGAGTCTGAGAGTTGGCTAATAGAGGGACCATAGGTCTGATACCAGAGGCCTGAGAGATGGGGAACACCACAGGGCTGGACCTACTACCACAGAGACCTATTTGTGTTAATATGTGCGTGTGTGGGTGTGAGATCTGCTAGCAAGGTTTGATCCCAGCTAAACAGCAAATAAGGACTATTTTTATTTTTTGTGATTATGTCTTGTGGCCTCTTGCATCCTGGAAAATGTCACTGAGCCTTCTGGGCTCAGCTTCCCTCCAATAATGCTCCTTCCATGTTCCTGGTGTCTTCACATGCACACACACCTCTCTGACTGTGCTGTGGATGATCAGAACTACTCTTTCAAGGCAACACTGAAAGAAAACATCTGCTCCATCCCTTCCATCCATCCATCCATATATCCATCCATCCCCTGTACTGGATATTCTTCCAGCCCGAGGCAGCAAGGGATGCATGGAATAACTCCCAAATTTCCACCAGTCTACTTTGATGAATTGCTCCTTCTGGACTGACAACCACGGGATAGCATCATCATGACTAGAGCAAGAAATGCTATTCTTCAACAGTTTTCTCCTTTTCACAGTGCATGAAGGAGTTTTTGATACTGCACAGATTACAGACTTAATGATGCCTATGGTGTCTTCCGTGAGACAAGGTTTCCTCTGAAGGCATGGACTACGTCTCCAGAGCAGCATGGTGATTGGATACAGTATCTTCTTAAGCCCTACCTCAGTCTCAAAAAGCACCAATAAGATCTGAAATAGTTTCAAGTAGCATTTGGTATACCACTAGCCACTTACTTACCCACAGTGCTTTTGAGAAAACAATACGCCCAAGATAGCTCACAAAAAACTTACTGGAGATAGAGGTAAATAGTAGGTTCCATACAAAATTATCTGCACATCCAAACTCACAGCAGATTGAGAGGGGGAAGATAATTAGCAATTTTGGGAATATGCAACTTGAGACAAAAATATTTGCTTTGGGGTTCTGACTTGGAGTTTTGGCACTATGTCTGTTCCAGTCTCCTGTTTATTGCCCAAGTTCTGTCTGACCGCTGTTTTATCTCCTATTTCCTCCCCTACCCCCGCCCCCCCCATAATTAAAGTATGTTGCATGATTTTGGAATCATCATTTTGTTCAAGGTCTTCCTTTTTTTCCCTGTATGCAGCTAATGAGCATCACAGACATTAAATTTGAAATTAGTTTTGTGGTTTTCAAATTCCAACCACCCTCAATGGCAAGCTCTTAGCAGTCTCTCACATGAATCCAAGCAGATCATACCTATTTCTTATTTTCTTAAGGAGGGGAGTATCCCTAGAGCAATTCTGTATACCAATTATAATTGCTACCCTGGCTTTTTTTGCTGTATTCCCCTCATCTTTTTTCGCTGCTACACATCTTTGCAGTGTCCTCCCACAGTAATGCCAGAAGTTGGGTCAGTTGTTTCTATATAAACAAAACATTTTGGAGTTTGGTGCTGGGACCCAAGAGGCTGTAAAAGCTGCGCAGATGAGCCTCAGGACTGCAGTACCAATGTGCTCATGACATATAGGACCTGGGAGTGAGAATCTGTCTGTTACAAAGAAGTTACTGGCAAGTATCTGCAGAAACAGTCTCCATTATCCTTGCTCTTGTATATGTCTGGATCAGAAATAAAGGTCTGCCTCACACCAGCATTATAAAGACTAGCAATTGCCCCTGAGACCATGCAGGCTAACTGGAGTAATCAGTCCAGGCTTGATGGAGCTCTGAGCAACCTGCCCTAGGTAGAGTTGTCCCTACTTGCGTAGGGAGGTTGGACCAGATGACCTTTAGAGGACCCTTCCAGCCTAAAACATTCTATGATTCTATGATCACTTCTCACGGGATTCAAATCCCACTTCCCATGTGAATACTTCAATATACTGGAGTTCTTCACCCATCCAGTGTCTGGTTGTAACTCATAGCAAGGTTCTGAACGTGAGCAGTGCCCAGATATAATTCCTTAAAGGCCTTTTTGTAGTAGTGATTCTGACTAGAACAGAGGAAAAAAAAAAAAACCCAACCTACACTAATTCAGGCACATTGGCATTCAGCTTCAAGCAGAAAGCAGTAGTGTAATCCTAAAAGTCATTGGCCTGATTTGTGGCCTGAATTATTAAATTCCTCCAAGGTTTCAGTGATGACATACTTGCTGTATGCTGTCTGTTTCATAGAGCTCTTGGTATTTCTCAGTATTATTCTGTCAAAGTCAGCATTTATGCAAAAGAAAACCAAATCAAGATTAGAAAGGCTAGAATGGTGCTAGGCCCAGCATACAAATCACACAGACCAAATACCTTATGTGTTGTAATCAGTGGCAAAACTGTCCCTTCTGCTCTCCACCCCCACTCACAAAACATCTTTGTATTCCCCTTGAATATCACGATGCTTCACAAAAAACCACGAGCATAGGCTTGAGCCTGGGGTTCACAGCAGCAGGGCTTCTGTGTTGATTGTGATCCATTCAGATGTTTTCCACTGATTACCATCCCAGTTTCTCTTCTACACAACATCTAAACTGATTCCTCATGTTTCTGTTGTCCTCTTTCCTAAAATAAAAGAAAAGGGCATTCCGTAATACTGAAAGTCAGATAAGGAACACTTTCCCCAGGCAAAGAAGGATTTGCCTGTGGCCAACTTCTTTCACAATGTTCTGCTATGTCAACAACTTTCTTAGATGCCCCAAATGATTATGCATTTGTACTGATAAGGAAAATACCCAGAGGTACCATAATGCCAAGAGCTTTGATGGGAATGTGTCTTCTCACTCTTCCTTCGAGGTACAAAACAGCTTCTCACTCAAGGAGATAAAAAAGAAACTTTCTGTATACACAAAATATTAAACTGCCAACTTTGTGTTTCTGTAACACATCTGGTACCTCCAGTTACTGGAGGCAAAATACTGAGCTAGATAGATCAGTGTTTGAATAACAAGGTTATTGTTTACGAATATCACAAAAGATGTCCACTGGTGACTAAGACGGAGCTGTACTTGACAGCAGACCACTCAGCCTTTTCATAAATGCATGCCAGCTCTTCTGGCTGTCATGAACAAGACAAACAAGCACAATACCACCAATTTTTGTCTCATTTTTTCCCCATTTTTCATTTGTTTCCCAGTGTTTCTTTCTAAGTCCCATTAACAACCAACAATTCAACAGTCTCACAGGTTGCCTTAATCAAAGCAAGAGATTATTTTAAACTTGACTTCCCTATTCCCTCACAAATCATCTACTGGAAGCAGAAATGCTTAAAAATACATTAATGCAAAGCTGAACACAAGAGTTAATGACAGTCATTTCTACCTTTCTCTAAGTACTGACAGCACATGCAGGGACTCAAAGTAACTCTTGTTTCTAACAATATGCATCCTTCGTTACAAGATGAGGAATGTGGCATGTTTCCTTTCTCTTCCTGGAAGACAGGCTTTTAAGGACTTAATTTTGCAAAGGAATCAAAGGGTAAAATAACACTCCTACCATGCTTCCTTTTACTATTTCACATCAAGTTGCAGGCACACCAAATATACAGTTGTGTATATATACGAGATCATTCAAAAAGAAATATAGAAGACATTGAGGACCTTCAACCATTCCTGTCACACAATATCTGGATCAATGCCAGACTAACTCAGTATATGTGTCCAGCTTCAGTATTCCCCCTGTGAAAAGCCCCAGGTGTTAACTCCTGACTATTTCTGAAATCTTGAGCATACGTATTCCTTATTTTGTAGGTGACTAAGCTTTTCATTATGAGTCACTGAAAGTATTAAGGATATTTTTATTCTATTTTATTTGCTTACTTATTGACAGGTGGAAGTTGCAGACATCAACAAAAGCTATTCTACTACTGATAACATATGACAAATGAAGAGACATATACTATGCTTAAATGGCTTTTACTCTTTAGAGCTTCATGAAAAAATAAATGTTTATCCTGTTTTTAAGATCTGACTGGCACTTCCAAAGCTTCAGGTTTCCTGATGAAACAGTAAAGTTCACAGAACTGGATAGTAACTCCCCCTTCATCATTCATTTAAATAATTTAAGTATTTAAATAAGCTGTCATTTATATCTGATCCTTTGAGTACATAGAAACTCTAATCTATCCTTCACAGTGGCCAAACTAAATGTTCGTTATTAGATGCAGCTGAAGAATCGAGGAAGGGTGATAAGTTACCATGATGGTAAGAGAAACTACCCCTTTAGCGGAAGACACCAGCTTTCCAAGCCTTCTGTGTAAGGAGCACAGTCTAATGTCTCCAAAGTATTTTGTTGTGCAGATCCTCTAAAACTGTAACTCAAGACAGGTCTTGACAAAGAACTAAGGTAAAAATCACTGTGGCAGGCAGGCACTGACACTGTCAGAGAATAAAGGGACATTTTAGGCATTGTAAGAGTGCTTATTGTCTAAATCCTGTCCTTAACCAAATCTGAATCCTTTGCACTGCAAAGTTCAAGGATACCCGGTAAGTGTGTCCTATCTCATGCTGTGTCTTCCCCACAAAACTGACTTCAGGGACGTTAACAGCAAGATTAAATCATGGTTTAAGAAGAATTACATATGAGTCATATCATATCTCGCTTTACACAGTTTATATCTGCAATCACTAGAAGCATCCCACCAAACTGAAACTTCTCTGGTTTCCTCTGCATATACTGTACAGCCTCACAGAGATGCTCCACATGTATATAGGAGACATCCAACACCTCCAAGCCCCTCAGACTTACTGTCTAGCTGCAGACTGAATTCACACAATATGGGTGTGCAGTTTCATACACATCCACCCCAGCAAGCAGCTGAGCTGCACTGAAGCTAGTTGCTGTTTAACTGCCATATGTGAGACAGCCCAACCAAAGCAAGCAGCCTGGGAAAAGCTGTAGTTTGTACTGGGTAAGACAGAAGTACTTTTCATGGATTCACCAGCTTTGTTCTTCTCTGTCTCAGTTCCTCTCAGTTCCTTAAGCTTGTGAGCAACTGTGGGCACAGATCATTGCTACAATTTTTAGGCCAAGAGAAGAATTTTCCAGTAGCTCAAATCCTGGAGCTGATAAGCCTGCTTTATAAATAAGAGAAGTGGCAGGTTTTCATCCTGAGCTTAAATTAGGTTTGAACATTCTGAAAAACCTCCTGTGAACCTGCAATACTGATAGGAAGTACACATATTTATTCGTCTAACCTATCTCAAATTAACCTCCTCCTGCCCATCTATCTTTGTTCATTTGGAGGACATTTTGTGTCATTTTGATTCAGACCTAGAAGAGAAGTTTAGGTACTTCATCCAACGTTTTGTTTCCAGCTAGAATGCTCAGCTAATTATGAAGCATGTATGCTCCCTTGCTAGGATTTGAACAACATAGTTCCAGGGTGCTCACATGTCTGCTGACAGCATGTGCCCCATACCTACCATCACACAGAATCTGCCTTTCCCACCCCTCCCACCTGTTGGTCCTATGGAAATGAATCCATCAGACTATCAGAAAGCACCAGCCAACTCAGACTTCATTAAAAAACAACAAATATGTGGAGGTTACTTCCCCCTCATGCCCACCAGGCAAAGTGGTGCTTACTGTCTTGTTCACCGTTGATGTAAAAATGCCAGATCCAAATCCTACCTCATCCTACACATTACAAGAAATCTTGGTATAAATTGACATCCAACAAGAATATCCTGATAGTTAGATAGCATTTCTCCTGTTGGAATTTCTCCACTTTGCATACAATTATACAATACCTTTTGAAGCAAAATTTTAATGTCTACTGTGTGCACTTGTGGCATCTTCTTGTGGTGTACCATACATCTACAGAACAGTGTCAGCAGAAAATGCACCCCCTCCAACAAGTATTGACAGTGCATTTAAATTTATTTGATTGTCCTAATGGAATCTGTCAGAGGCATTCAGAAAAAAAAAGTTTGGGATTCTAATTAAAAATTTCTGAACATATGCAGTGTTTTTTGAGTTTTTTGTTGTTGTTTTTTGTTTGGTTGGTTTGGTTTTGGTTGGTTTAATTTGTTTGTTTGTTGTTTTGTTTTTGTTTTCAAGTTGATGTATACTCTCAAGCACAGGGATTGATTTTAGCTATTTACAGAGATAAATGAAAGAACCATATCTTTCTATTTTTTTTTTTTCCTCTCTATAATTTCCAGAGAAAGCAACTTACTAAGCTCTTTCTGTCATAACCTTAAGGTGAAATTTCTAATAGCATTAGAAAGTTATCACATTTCTTGTGTATTCTTCCATATTCTGTTGAGAGTTTTTGTATTCAGGAAAGATGTTTTTTAAATTTTTTCCATTGCCTGTTTAGCTCCCTTTCCAATGAACACAAACTCAATGAAAGCAAGGGTTTTATATATCCTTACAGTAATAATGGGCTTTTTATTTCCTGGTAGTATTAAAATGTGCATCTGTTCCAGTTTATTTACCAGTAAATTTCCTTCATATATTCTCTTATGCAGTTGGGTCACCTCAGCAAACATGAATTTTACCTCTTCACCTGTTACTCTTTGTGGACTGACTTTCAGAAATGATATCTCAGCTTCTAGCACTATATCCATATGCAGCTTGAAATTAAAAATTATCTCATTTCCTTTCATGCTTGCAGTTCTTTAAGCTTTTGCTGCAATATTGACAATAAATCTTACAATCATGTTTTCTGAGGTAATATCATTGCTGCTATCCTCTAAGCAGCCTGTGCATGAAAATCCTGGCAAAGCAAATCAAGACGAATTGGTTCTTGCATGTTTTTTACAAATACTAGTCACTGCCTGGGGCTGAGTGGTTTGATAGATGTGCTGAGTTTTTGTGGTTTCAACCTTCAAATTGAGTCTACCTTCCTGTCCTAGACCTTTATTATGATTTTGATTCTCTGTCATACATCTAGCAGCAAAACAGTCTTCAGCCTCCCTAAGGTTTGAACTGTAGGAGGTTACTCACTTTTCTGGGTAATTTGCTTTCAGGTTTTTTCATACTTATATTAATTCAGACATGGAGTTTGGACCAAAATATAATAAACTTATCATTTATTAGTTGATTTATAGGCAAATATTTGTGGAAAAAAGTACCCTTATCATCATCCAACACATAGATGTACTCTTGAAGCTCTTATTAATGGAATTTTAGTAAATCTTGGTCCTTGGAGATATTTGAAGGTCAGTTGTATAGGTCCACCAGCAGCCTGATCTAACTTTAAGGGTGGCCCTGCACTGAGCTGGAGCTTGGACTAGATGGCCTCCAGATATCCCTTCCATCTTAATTATTCTATGAATACATAGCATTAACATTTTATAATACTGATTTTATTATTGTAATTTGCTTTCTCTCAGGAAGTTTTGCTGCAGAATAAGCTGTGAATCTGGTGCTTATGAAATCACTAGACAAACAGGGATTACCTAACCTTCATAGCAATAGCAGATTGTGTAAGCTTTCCAACAGTTTTTACAACTGTAGTTCGTAATACTTTATTCTTCTTTTTTGCTGTCTGGGGAAGGCCTGACATACTAACTGTGTGGTAGATTAGTGCTCTGAACATACAATTCCCTAAGCCTTATATGCTGCTTGCAATCCTTGCTCTTCAGAAGGCAAATCACTTAATGAAATCCAAGTGTGTAAAGAGAAGTACATGTACTGTTGAGGAATATTTTCTCCCAAGTCCTATGAGTTCCTCTGTAGCCACCTCTAGCTGCAGGAGCTTGCAGGTTGCACACTCCTGCTGTCCACAGAATCCCGCTCAGCCAAACGAGCCACCACCTTTCCTTCAGCAGCGCTTTCCTCCCACCCCCTTACTATTAAGGTTTTCTGATTCTGCTTGCCTGTATTTTGGGATGTTCCCAGCTTTCCTAGCAGAAGACTTCCAAAAAGCAAGGGAAGTATGAGGACTTCTCTGAATGACACAGACCACACAGCTGCAGAAAAGACAATGTCACTTCACATATATATCAGGGAAAAGACAATAGAAGTGTGACCAAATTATTTTAGGAGCGCGTTTATGCAACCAGGAAATGACCTATGTGAAATAGAAGAAAAGGGCTGAAAAAACAAAGCCATAAAAGTAGATAAAATTTTGCATCATGTGGCAGTCCTACAGTTTGGTAAGTAGAAATCTCCACTGAAACTCCTTTCAAATAAGGAGCTAACTTTGAACTGTGGATTAAGTCAGAAAGGTAGAAACCAAGGTGCCAATACTGCCCAGGATAGACCATTTCCTACCAACAGCTGGCACAGTCAAAGGGATGTAGTATTTTTTTCTATAAGGATCAAAATTTAATCCATGAGGCATCATCACTCTGTGGCTTACTGGTTTTAAAGGTTTTCCATGACAACAGATAATAACATTGATAAATTTTATTATATTTGAAGAGTTTTATTCAATCCTTATTCATCTACTGGAGCTCACATACAGTAAATAAACTGTCTAGGTGAGCATATAGATCCTATGGTTAGCAAAAAAGAAAATAGCCAAAAAAAAGCAGTTCACAAGAAGCTTATGAACTGAAACACTCTTTTTAAACTACCTGGTAAATAAATGGCTAGAAATAATAGATTTAGCTGAAGAAATCAGAATTGGTTTGAGGAGGACCTGCAACCAAATACAGGGCTAAATCTACAGTGATCTGATCAACTTTATAATCTTGATACATCCTACAATCCCTAGCAGAGATGACTGTACCATATTTCTAGATGACCCAACCATATTATTTCTTGTGATCTACAGTGGTGAATTGACACACAAAGATTAGCTATTTCAGGATTTATCACAAGCTTGTGATTCCACTTTTTGCAAGGAATCAAATGTTACATCAGAGATTACAGGACTATGCTGTAAATCTTTTGCAAAACTGGAGCACATGTTCAGTATGTTAAGCAAAATATGAAGCTACTTTTTTTGAAACATTTAAAATGGCACATCAGCTTTCTGCTTTTCTTTGCTATTCCTAGTGCCGCACATAAAGAGAAGTTTTTGCTTTGATATATTTTAGAAAGGACAGGGAAAGTCAGTATATTTGTTAAGGTGAGTTGATGAGTACATTGTATGTTATACACCAGCTGACAAATTCTTTGTATGATGCATTAACTTTTTATCTCTAATTGCTTGGTATGGTTTGGTTTGTTTTGGGGTTTTTTTAACATGCAACTGTATGCAATTACTAAATTGTCTAAGTGTGTCGTTACTTATTTTGTGGACATTCCAGGATAAGCAGTGCTTTAGGCTGCAGGGTAGTTATGTTAAATGGTCTTGCTCAAACCACCCACAAAAATGTAACAGTTAGTTGAAGCTATTGTTAATTTTACTTTTTCTCCCTGTTTCAGGTTCCTTTGCATTCTATACCACATGCTTTATGTTATTCTCACCACATACTTTATGTTTGACTTTGCTTACTAAGTATAAGGAAAACCTTCTAGTTTTAAGGTGGGAGAGAGGGAGTATCACAAGAAGAAATGGAGAAATATATTACATAAAATCCCAGGGGATTACTTCAATCACAAGTAATTTCTTCAATAATTTTTTATCAAGCAGCCAGAACTCACATTGAGACAACTCTTCACGTATTTTAATTGTCCTTCCTGAACTTCCCCACATCAGTTCCCTTTTAGGAAAGAATATTTTAACCTCTTACTTCTCCTTGGCAAACCGTGAAATATGTTATTTCCTGTTGACAAGTCTTTTCAATAAACGTAAAACCAATGGCATCACACATTATGACTGTGTGTATATTCACTGCAGGAAATTCCAGACACTCTGAGAACCAAAGGTCCAGCTAGACCCAGCAAAATGTCCAATGTAATAGCATGAAATTTTTTCTCCAATCTAAAATTCATGAGAACCTCAGATTTCTCTCCACTTGCACTTGCTGCTATTAACTTTTCATCCAACTGATGTTCTAAAATTTGCAGCTCTCCAATCTTCAGTACATTATTTGAAGTCCTTTACTGTCCTGCCATCCACAGTCATGCTGACATAGGGAATCCTGTAATTAAAAGGTAAGGACAGAATTTTAAAAATACGAGAACTTTAAGGTCTACTACACTGTGACAAAGATGCAGTTTTGTCCCAGCTAATTAACACTGACACTAAGTGTGCCACACAGTAGCTAAATTGCAAGCTGTTTTGCTTGTGTTAATTGCTCTGTGGGCATTATTTATCTGTCCTGCATTAATTTAAGCAAGAACAGGTTTTGTTCTTTGGATTTCTGTGAAGATTGTATTAAATATAGCTACTTTCATTCCTTTGCCACTTTTCCTTGATGTTGCAAAAAGACCATTTTGAAAAGAAAGAAGAACAGAGTAAATTTTGGCTCTGTGGGAGATACACTCACAGTTGGATCCCTTCTTTTTATATTTCTCATAAATGCACAAGTATGTTGCCTCCTGCATTTTCCTAATGACAGAAATTTAAAGTCCTAGACAACAATCAACACTACAGGGGCAAAAGTAGTGCAGTTTTGCTACCACGGAAATAAAATCAAAAGCTGTATCTGAAGCTGTACATTTTTTTTAGTTTTCCTAAATTTCAGTTTTTACCACTTCTGCTTATCATTCATCAAAAAAAACCCAGAGCCCTCAAGTTATTACTGAGTATATCAGATCATTTTTTAATTAAGCATGAATAATAAATAGCAAGAGTGGTGCTTTTCTTAGTGAAAATGGTATACATATGAGTAGTATGTTGACAGAGGGCACTGAACCCCAGGTAGGTTAAAAAATTTCCTCAACCCCCATATGGAATAAGTGGCAAAAAAAAGGCATGGGTGATATTACCAGACTGTTCTACAGAATAGGAGTCAATTTGGAGAAAGATTGCGAGGTCTAGAGAAATCTGCACAGGCAGAATGCAAGTACATCTCACAACTCCTACTGGATGCAGTAAAATTTCTAACTTATTTTGTGAGATGACGTTGTTGAATGTCCAGTTAATACCTTGACATACAGTGGGGCAAAATTAAGATAAAACATAAATTCCAAATTAACAAATCCCTGGTCTGTTCAGCCATTTCTAGTTGGAGGAAGAGACAGCACTATGATTATGATTTTGGAGCAGGCTTGTTTGAAAGATCAGGGCAAGGTGATGGTGTCCAAATGGGATGAAATAGATGCCTTAGGGATTTAGTGAGGAAACTAAGGAAGAAAAAGAACATGCATACCTTTTTTAAAACCTTTTTCAATGAAAATAAGTAATATGAGAAGAAAATTTGAAGAAAATAGAGTTTTATGTTTACCATATTAAAGACCTTAGTAGCAAATAAAGGATAAGAACCACTGAAACAGGCTGCCCAGGGAAGTAGTGGAGTTCTCACCCCTGGAGGTATTTAAAACACGTGTAGATGTGGTGCTGAGTGATGTGGTTTACTGGTGAGCTGGCAGTGCTGGATTAATGGCTGGACTTGATCTTGAAGGTCTCTTCCAACCAGAACGATTCTATGGTTCTATGAAATACAGATGATACAGGATTTTTTTAAGGAATTAAGGTGGTGGGTGCACTCAAAGCAACATTCATCACACAAACTCTCTCCAATTTAAACATTGCTACAAGAATCACTAATGCACTGTGGAGATAACAGATGTCCCTCAAATAAAGAAAATTACAGGCACATCATCACCAGATGTACAGCATCAGCACAGAGAGATATCATTATTTTCAGACTCCAGCAACCTCTGCATGTCACAGAGGCACCCACAAAACAGACAGCAGTAGCTACCCAAAATGTGAATTTATTGCAACATAAATTGCCCAGCACTCCTTCCAAAAAAATTAAATTACAAGTTTGGATGTCAGCCGGCAATATACTACTACACAACTAATTCCTAAGCTTTGAGGAGTATTCTTTCTAGAAAGATGAACTGAAATTTGCACACATTCACTCATAAAAGGGAAAACTTGCCACACAAGGGTACCCAAAAGAGTACCCCAAGGGGGTCTCTCACCCGAAGGGACTAAGGGCTTACTCCAGGATATATCCAGAAGAAATATTCAGTCACCAAAGAGGCAGTGAGGATTCAATCAGTCTGCAGATGTATCCTTGGATAGTGTCCCATTCCAAGGGGAGGGGTGCACAACTGCAAAACCTTCTTGCTCACTCAAAATCATCTCTCCGGCAGGGCTTAATTCATACCCTAGCTGAGTCTGAACTGTGGTCATTTTAATTAACTGGGGGCAAGCACACGACAAAGGCAGGCTAAGGGCCTGGACCATGAGGCACTGTTTAATGGCTGTGAGGTGCTGAGTTCATCTTCATCAGGTTAGGTTTTTCTCAGAGCAGCGGCATCTGCCACACTGCTCAAAAGAAATATAGCCAGAATCAGACTTAATTTATACTAGAGAAAATTCATGCTGAAGCCAATAATTTATTTTAACTAATTATTCTCAATGGAGTTCAGAATCCATTGCAGAGACTATATTTTTCCTCGTGCCATAGAAAATGTAATACAATGGAATTAAATATCACAAAACTGGGACCTTATAATGTTCTGAGAGACTGGGTAATGAAGAAATGTCTGTAAGAAATTCCTAACTTCTAATCTGCTCAGCAGATGGACATACATCACCAGCTCTGGTACATAAAGCCTCTCCACCAGAAAGTGCACAAATCCATGCATTTGGAAGACAGTAGTAGTTGCGAATCCTTCTTATTAAGTATGAAAACTATCAAAACTTTTGAGACTTCTTGAAAAAAACAAGACTTTTTAAATATAAATCAGACAAAAATATGTACAGCTCTTTAGGTATCAGTTTGCAGTTACTCTAGAAAGATAAACCAACATTCACATTCTTAGACATGTAAAGGGAATCCCGTTATATTCCCGTATAAATAAGAGAGAAGGAAACAATAGTTAAATTCTTCCACATATTTTTCTGCCCTCCCTAATATCCACTCAGAATACTACACAGACCAATATATTACTATTGACAAGTCTGACATCCTGAACAAGAAAATCACTACTTCAGTCTATGTTGTTCAGTGAGAAACACTGTATTGTTATTGCTTTGGCTGCTTTTGTAATTTTTTACATTCCCAGCATAAGCAGAACAAGATGTATTAGTTCGTCAGTTGAATGAATCACCATTTCTTAGGTGTTATTACAAAACCTGAATCTTGACATCCGTTACTGGAGAGTTTTGTTATTATTCTTCATAGGTTTATAGCTTCGGAGATTTCGTTGTAATAAAAATAAAGGAAACACATTAGCAATTTTTGAAATTCACATTGCTGTGTATGCGATTTTTTTTTTTAAATAACTGTTAATAATAGACATGCCACAGTTTCTGATAATGTCTTACATTCATACCTTTTGCTTTGTCCAGGACCAGAGACCTAAAGTGCTTTCAAATTGCAACAAACTCTTTATTCACACCCACACACACACCTTCACAGAGAGCACTATAGAAATCTCATCAGCCATTGCAGCTCTGCCGAGCAGCTTTTCACATCTCACAGCAGCACTACATGGTAGTTATAAGAGCCAAGCACAGAGGAATATATCCATTGAAGTTTCAGGGGGATTTAGGGATGCAAAATATAAAGTAAGATATTATAAACTCAACAGGGAGCAACGCCTACAGTTAAGGTCTTTTATCAGGCTCCAGATTCAGTTGATTATAATTTTAATTTAGTCATTGAGTTGGAGGGTTTCTGTCCCAGACACCTGTCTTGAGTTAATATTTCAGATCACTTTTTTTCACTGTTCCCAAAACCAAGGCATTGAAGGTGGAGTGAGTGCAATGGGTTTTAGGTGGTCAAACTACTCCAATAGGTTTCAGTTAACAGTGGAGCAGCCCAAGAGCTCTTGCACTGTCAGCTACTGATTGGAAGACTCACACAGGCATGATAAGGTAATAAAACCTTCAAATTTATAGATCTGACCATAAGAGTATTTCCACAAGTGCCATAGACATAAGGAAGAAATATAATGCTTGGGCCATACATTATTCTCAGCTGTTTTGTTGTTAATGCCCTTAGGCTGTGAATGAAGTGTCTGAAAATTAGCATGAGAAGGGCCATTGCGATGTTAGAAATTACAATGTTCCTGTGAGAACTCAAAGATTAACCAAACCAGCAAGGCTTCAGTGTAAATGTTATTTGCTGCAAAATTATGAAGGCCCTGGTTAAAGAGTAGAGACAATCTCAGTAGGGATCCTTCTAGGGAAGGAAGGACTCGCAGTGTTGAGTTATGGGTTGCTCTCTGTGGTACTTGAAACATCTTGCATGCACTTCAGAGAAGAGGTAATCAAGACTGCAGGGCATAAAGAAATCTGTGTGGGAATAGGGAAGAACAGAGAAAGCAGCTGGGGGCAATGTATTAGAGGAGTGGAAGAGATGACTGGTTTTTGAGGTAGAGCAAATAAAATAGCGAAGGTCTGGTACTAGGGGACACTGGAGGCCAGGTGGAAAGACGGGGGATGGGTTGGAGTTAGGATGGTGCTGGGAGGAGGGTCCAGAGCTGGACACACAGCACATGGCACTCCTCAAAGACTAAACCAGAGACAGTTCTAAATTTTTTCATTCCTATTCTGTACTGTTTTTCTCAGCCAGGCTGGAAAAACAGAAAGTCTGTCATACTACACCATATGGGCCTATCCTGAGGGCCAGTCATCTGAAATCAGTCACATAAGTGTTATTTGAGCAAGCGCCTAGGAGCTGCATCACATAGTCCTGCCTTGCAAGGGTCCACTACCACCAAGGCGCTCAGAATATTAATGGATTTTACAATGGCTAGAGGACAAATGAGAACGCACTTACATTGGCAGGTGTTGGGAGTAAACCATACAGTATTGTACAAGTGAATTTCTGTGTTTTCAGGTTGGTGGATGTTTTTTGTTTGTTTGGGTTTTTTGGGGTTTTTTTTGGTTGTTTTTTTTTTCCTTCAGTTTAGTTGGTTAAGTATTAAAAACCTAACACTATTGGAAAGAAAGCAAAAAATAAATACTCAGTATTTACCTGAATGAACAAGGGCTCCTATGGGAAAAAGGAGCATGTAGTTCAAGGCAGCAACATGCTGCATAAACCCAAAGCAGTTGAATTTATTTTGAAAACAAACCCTTCAATATAGTACTTCCCAACTTTCCCAAGTTTGAATTGCACTTCAGTGTTTCCTTAACGGGTAATGGAATAAGGGAATTATGCAAATTGTGGTGCACAGGCCACTGGGGTCATCTCATCACCTTTCCTACCAAAGTAGCTGGGGATATTTTACTACTTTAGGGTGCAGTTATAAGCTCATTTTCAGAATCAGTACACCACAGTTTTAAGCATCAGTGGGAAGTGCTTTCCTTTCTCTGCAAAGTCATCGTAGGGTGCAAGGAGCAATTGCTCCTAGACACAGAAACTGAGGGGTCTGCAAAACCAGGCATCTCGTCTCCAGCCTGGTAGGTCTGGTTTAAAAAGTGCCAGTTTAAATGCTGGAACAGACATAGGGTTGCTGCTGCAAAACATGACAGGACCCAAAGTGGCAGTCTAGTGTCACAGAAGACTGCAGAGCAGAAAGCTATTTTTGAAACTATTCTTTCTTGTGAAGGAAATAAGTACTTCTCACTTCTTCAACTGCTTTCATAAGGAATTACTTACCAGCACAGGGTTTGATCTGTCAAATAATATACTATGTCTACCTATCTAGGTCCTGGTTTTGTTGTTTTTCAGAGCAAATAAATACAGGGGATCTCCTGAGCCATTGTAAATTCTTATTGCATTTCATTGATGGTTGAAAAGTGAAGACTACTTGGGATTTAGCATTTGGTGCATTCTTTGACATCTATGAACTGAAGAGCACAGAAAAGACACCGACAAGATAATAAGTCAATACACAAAAACCCGCCCAAACCAAGGTTTAATTTTCCCTTGAAAATTATCATTTGGACTTCTTCCATGCCTACAGGCAAAATTTAGGAATGCAGTCAAACACATGTGCACAGCTCCCATTGAAGTTGCTAAGAGTTCCATATGCTTAGCGAAGGGTAAATAATTTTCTGTGAGCCTCTGAATATTTTATTTGCAGATGTGCTAGAATCTATATGACCAGTATGTGCAGACATTATTGCATTTTATTTCCCTTCAAATCCAAAAAGGTTTAGAGAATGAAAATATTAACAGAAGTTCAGCAACTGCAGCCTTATTTTGCATCCTTGCAACCCAAATATGACTGCTACAAGAACTGAATCATGAACAGATGCTTTCATAAATTGTGAGCTATGCCCTCTTAGTATTTGAAAAATTAGTAAGTTAGTAATATTTGAAAATGTGGCTACCGTATGTGTCCAGTAATTTTATTTTGGCTTTTAAATTCCATATTCCAGTATTAGTATCATGATCACTCCAGGCATGTCAGGAATCAGTATCATCCAATATGGATCCTAGGTGTTGGTCTTTGGAGCATGTTCTTAACAATGACAATGGTTTAATGATTGCTTAATATATAAAAAATATCTTGCACATTTTATAGTATCATCATGCCATCTAGAGGTGGGTTATCACTGAGGCTCCCACTTATCTTCATGACAGAGAAAAGCAACATAGTTAATGCTATAGTGGTATGGAGGCCTTTAAAGATAGCCTTCCAGTACAATGGAGATAGTGCTGTATGGCATGGACCCTGTACTGGGGAGTGTAACTGGTGATTCCGGTCCCATATGGGTGTAGCAGTGGGAAGTAACCCTCCTAGAAGGTGGGCTTAAGGGGTTCTTCTGCATAACTTCTGATCCCAGCCTAATAAAACTGACTTCTTTCTTATTCTCCATATCTCATACAAAGCCACTCAGCTGATCAGAAATCATTCTGCCAAGCTGTATCTGGTTAGGAACAAGGGACACCAGCTCTGAGATGCACATAAACCCCATATAGCATCAAGGAGAGGAATCATAGAATCATAGAATGGCAGAGGTTGGAAGGGACCTCTGGAGATCGTTGAGCCCAACACCCATGACAAAGCAAGATGACCCAGGGCAGGCCACACAGGGACAGATCCAGTCAGGTTTTGAAAGTCTCTAGAGGAGACTCCACAATCTCTCTTGGTAGCCTGTTCCAGTGCTATATCACCCTCACAGTAAAGAAGCTTTTCCTCATGTTAAGGTAGAACTTCCTGTGTTACAGTTTGTGACCATTACCTCTCATATCACCACAGGGCACAACTGAAAAGAGACTGGTCCCTTCTACTTGACACCCACCCCTCAGATATTTGTAAACATTAATAAGATTCTGTCTCAGTCTTCTCTTTCTTTAAATTCTTTTTTCTCCCCAGGTATCTCAGCATTTCCTCATAAGAGAGATGTTCCAGTCCCTTAATCCTCTTTGTAGCTCTCTGTTGGACCCCCTCTAGTATTTCTCTATCTTGAACTGGGGAGACCAGAACTGGACACAATATTCCAGATGTGGTCTCACTAGGGTAGAGTAGAGGGGGAGGAGAACCTCCCTTGACCTGCTGGACACACTCTTCTTTATGCACCCTGGGATACCATTGGCCTTCCTGGCCACAAGGGCACATTGCTGTCCCAGGCATAACTTATTGTCCCCCAGGACTTCAAAGTCCTTCTCCATGGAGCTGCTTTCTATCAGGTCTACCCCTAACTTGTACTGGTTTGTGGTCTTATTCTTCACCAGGTGTAGGACTTTACACTTGCCCTTGTTAAACTTCATTTGGTTCCCCTTTGCCCAGCTCTCCAGTCTATCCATACCTTGCTGGATGGCAGCAGAGCCTTCCAGTGTATCAGCCACTCCTCCTTTAATATCATTAGCAAACTTGCTGAGGTTACACTCTGTTCCTCCATCTAGGTCACTGATGAAGACATTGAATAAAACTGGACCCAGAACTGACCACTGGGGAACACCACTAGTTACAGGTCACCAGCTGGACTCTGCACCACTGATCACAACCGTCTGAGCTCTGTTGTTTAGCCAGTTCTCAACCCATATCACTATCCACTTTTCTAACCCACACTCCCTGAGCTTACCCACAAGGATGTTATGGGGGACACTGTCAAAAGCCTTGATGAAGTCAAGGTAGACAACATCCACTGCTCTCCCTGCATCTACCCATTCAGTCACACAGTCATAGAAGGCTATCAAATTAGTCAGACATGGCTTCCCTTTAGTAAATCCATGCTGTCTACTCTTGATAATCTTCTTTTCTTCCACGTGCTTAGAGATGATCTCTAGAATGAGCTGCTCCATCACCTTTCCAGGGATGGAGGTGAGGCTGACTGGCCTGTAATTTCCAGGGTCTTCCATCTTGCCCTTTTTGAAGACTGGAGTAACATTGGCTTTCCTCCAAGCCTCAAGCACCTCACCTGTTCTCCATGATCTTTCAGAAATGATGGAACATCAGCCAGCTCCCTCTGCACTCATGGGTACAGCCCATCAGAGCCCATCAATCTGGTAGCAGGGAGCTGTGCACAGTGTGAGCAGGTTGATGATCTGCTCAACCGAGCAGCACAGCTGCAAGGTGAAGTTGAAAGGCTGCAAGCCGAAGTCAAAAGGCTTAGGACCATCAGGGAGGCTGAGGAAGAGATTGACTGGTGGAGCCAAGCTCTGCCTGGCCTGAAACTGAAAAGGGAACACCCATTATAATTACCAATGGTCAGGTACCCTCTACATCCTGTACCTGTCAGACTGAAAGCAGAAACGTAAAGGAAAAGAGGTAGTAGAGGCAGGTCCATGGTCGGGGCAGCAAGCAAACTACTGCCTTGTCCACCTTACCCCACCCCCTCGACAGAAGGCAAAGGCAACAATTTCCTGCACGGCGTGGCAGGCATGTTGCCTCAGTTATTACCCCAACCTCCCAAGTGCCCTTGCAGAACAGGTTTGATGCCCTGCAAATGCAGCCAGGCAGTGAGGAAGATGAATCACCTGGCTTGGAAGTGTTCCCAAAACTAAGAAAGCCCAAGCCCAGCATCCAAACATCTACCAAAAAAAAGAGAAAAGTCATTGTTATAGGTGACTCCCTTCTGAAGGGAACTGAAGGCCCGATATGCAGACCTGACCCGCTTCTAAGGGAAGTCTGTTGTTCCCCCAGGCCCTGAGTTAAAGACATGGTAAGGCAGCTTCCTACCCTGCTATAGTCTACAGATTATTATTCGTTATTGACCTTCCAGATAGACAGCGATGACCTTGAAAGAAGAAAACTGAGGGCTGTTAAGAGAGACTTCAGGGCCTTGGGTCAGCTGGTCAAGGGAGTGGGAGCACAGGTTGTGCTCTCTTCTATTCCCTCAGTCGTGGGGACCAACCCAGAAAGACTGAGGAGGACCAACCAGATCAGTTCATGGCTTAGCACCTGGTGCCACCAGCAGGACTTTGGGTTTCTTGACCATGGGTTAATTTACATGAGACCAGGCCTGCTGGCAGCAGATGGGGTGCATCTCTCAAAAGGGGAGGAGGATTTTATCGCAAGAGTTGGCTAGGCTCTTTGACCGAGCTTTAAACTAGATTCGAAGGGGGAAAGGGGAAAAACCGGGATCGCTGGAAACAAGCCTGGGACATTTGTGTGCCAGCTCCACGGCTATTTCAGGGGAAGTAGAGGACAATGAGCCATGTGATGGGGAAGATGCAAGAGCTATCAATGAGCTTGGGCTCACAGTAGAACCTGGGAATGATCCAGTAGATAAAAAGGAGGAGAGGGATAATGATATCATCAGGCCTTTATGTCACAAGATTAGGGACAACCAGGGTTGAAGGAATGGGGGGATAGTAAGGAACTTCAGCCTGTTACCCTGCAGCATGCTGGGGACACAGCAGCACAGCCAAAATCTCATGGCAATGAGCCAGAGGCTCCTGTGATAGTAACAGCCAACAGGGAAACATCAGTGAAACACCTCAAGGGAATTAATGGGTGTTTCTCTGGAAAGGGGACACAGCCAACTGCCCAGCTGAAGTGCCTCTACATGAACACATGCAGCATGGGCAACAAACAGGAAGGGTTGGAAGCTACTGTGCTGCTGGAAGGCTATGACATAGTGGCTGTTACTGAAACCTGGTGGGACGAATCCTATGACTGGAGTGTGGCTATCGATGGCTACAAGCTGTTCAGAAGGGACAGGAGGAGAAGGAGGGGTGGAGGTGTTGCCCTCTAAGAAATGGATTGAATGTGAGGAGATTTCTCTAAAGAATAGCCACGAGCAAGTAGAAAACCTATGGGTCAGAATTAGAGGCCAAGGCAACAAGGGGAACCTTGTGGTCAGAGTCTACTACAGGCCTCCTGATCAAGCAGGGACCCCTGGTGCCTGCTGTACAGCATCAGTGGTGACGGTGATGTAATTACCCTCAGGGGGGTTGGGTTCCATACTGGTTTTGTATATATTTGTATATATTCTATTTTATTATTATTATTTTCATTCAAGCTGTTCTAGTTTCCTAATCACTAAGTCTCTCTCCCTTATTCCTCTTCTCTTCCCCTTTGGGGAGGGAGGGGGATTAACAGAGAGCATCTGATAGGTCTAAGGGGCCGCCCTGACCCTAAACCGTGACAGAGAGATACGGATTTGATGGGTGGACCATTCAGTGGATAAGGAATTGGCTGGATGGTCGCATCCAGA
>JAAGNO010031041.1:0-21686 GCA_033439905.1 Ceryle rudis
CCGGTGAGTCGCTGCTCGGGGGCGCCGTGTGCGCCGGGGCGGGGGGGGTGGGGTGGGCAGGGCATCCCCACGGGTCCCCCCGGAAAGTCCCTGTAGGGGGTGGGGGTGCAGCATGGCTTGAGGGTGCATGGGGATTGGGGCGCGCACCCCCGGAGGATTTAGCACCCAATCGCCCCAAGAATGGAGGGCTGTTTCTCTGCCAACTTTCCCGCACTCCTGCGTCCCTCCGGGAAGACGCGGCGCCCCGTGGGTCAGGCGCCCCCCCCGCATCGATTCACCACCCCTGGATGCATGGATCCATGCAGGACTGCAGCCCTGCCCTGGCACCGGGACGAGGTCTGTCAGCCTCCTTCCCTGCTCCCATCCAAACCAAAAAATGCTCCCCGGCATCTGTGATCCAAAGCACCTCGGGTCGCTCTGATCTAAGAACCGGCCCTGTCAGCACCCTGCCACGGGCATATGAGCAGCCTGCACCCCGGGAGCAGGCACCCCATATCTGAGGGTTATTTACTCCCGTATTGCCTCCTCTTGGAAGGAAATTTGTTTTCCAGACAGGAAACTATTTGCATGCTTTCTTTGTTTCCCCTCTATATTCCAACAAGAGCAAGAAGGACAAGATCCCACATCTTTTAGATACTTTGTCCCCCACTCTGGCCCTTGTAGCCACCTCCCAGGACGTGACTAGGCAGAAGTCTCACCACCTTTCCACAGAGCCCTTTGTTGGGTTGGTCATTGCAGGAGGGACAGATCTTGCCCCCTCTCTCCCCAGGTGTGGATCCCATTTGCCCTTTAACCCTTGCTGGCCCCACTAGTCCCTCCCTGCTGGTAATAGTAGAGCTGCCCTATGCTCTTCATTGGCCCATCATGGGCAAAAGTCGGGCACACCTTTCTTTTCTCCCAAAATAATGATATTGGTTTCAAATCAGGGAGCAGTTCTTGTCATTTTTTTTTTTTTTAAATGAAAGCAACACTGACTTCTCTTCTGTCCTGCTTTCAACCCCTCTGACTGTGCTATGACCACATTTTCTAGCTGGTCTTTGCAAAGCCCAAGGCTAGGGAGATGCTTCCCAACCTGAGGAACAGCTAGTGTTCCCCTGTGACCTGCTGGCAGTTGGCAAAGGTGGTGAACTCTGCTTGGGCATTTGAAGGCTCCCTGCTTTGTCATAGGCGCTTTGAGTGACCTCTTAGGGTGGCTCGGCTCTCCTGCCACTACTTGCAGAATGAGCAGAGGGGCTGGGAGGGCAGGTACCCACCCAGCAGGGTGGCTTGTTGATGCTGGCACTGTCTACCAAGATACCCATATGCCAGGGTCCTAGAGCCCAGGCTTTCAGTGAAACATCACCAGTGACAAGATTCACGTTGAAATCACAGGCGACAGCAAGATACTTTTAGCTGTCACTACTGCTGGGCATCACCTTCCACTTCATCATGCCTTGACTTATGTGATGTCAGCACCTGATACTGCTCTCCACCTTGGACTAGGCTCCCATGCGGCATCTTAAAAAAGAGCAGGGCATCCAAGAGGGTGATTTCACCCATAGAGACATCCTACAAAGTAGTGACCCATCCCTGGTTCACCCCTCAGCTGGCTGGTGGCCAGTGGGCAGAGCCCCTGCGTGGGGATGGGAGCAGATATCTGGCAGGGGGTGGTCCCTGTGTGCGGCAGCCCCCCCATTCCTGCAGGAGCCAAGCCAACGTGCCCTGGCTTAGAGTTGGCAGCAGGTTCCCAGGTCTGCCAAACAGAGTGGCAGTGGCCCTGGGAGTGACCCAGTGAGTGGGCAGTGGGAAGCTGAAAGGAGAAGGAGGAGGAGGGCTACCAGTAAAAATGGTTTGTTTATTCACACAAGGGGCTTACCCGTCTCAGCAGGTCAGTCTGGTTTCTTTCATAGAAGAGAAATGAACTGAAATGATTAATTAATGCTGTGATCCAATTACTCTGAGTTTGCAGAAGGAGCATGGTTTTTCTCTTTAAACTGTCCCCATGAGGATCCTATTGATGTCAGGTTTTGTCATGGCTGGGGTTTTTGGTTTTTGTTGTGCTTTGTTGTTGTTGTTGTTTGTTTTTTAATAAATTAAAATGACAAGCATCTCCCCAGGAAAAAAAAAAAAAGGAAGACAAAACCAGGGAATAAAAATAGTGAGACCAGGATGAATGGCTGATGCAGAGCAGTCCCTAGCACACCTTTGCTGTGGAGCCCTTCTCTGCCTGCCCTGCTGAACCCCAGCCAGAAGCACCCACAATAGTGAAGAGTATTGGTGAGTGCCCAGCTGAGGTGGCAGACACCTCTGCAAAGGCAGCAAGGCGAGCTACAGCAAGAGGCGAGGGAAATGGAGGCTGTTTCCTAGGGGCTGCTGCTTTCTGCACAAATGCAGCTCATCTTTCTGCATGCACGTACACAGAGCAAGAGTTTCACGTGTGCAAGCTGACCCCCTTCTCCTTGGCACACCAAATCAGGGCTTTGATGGGCATCTTCAGGAGAGGTAGGCATTATCCTTGAGCCACTCTCTGCTCAGTCTAACATGGGGCTATGTCCTTGTTGCTCTCCAGTAAGCCAAGGGAGGAGGTTTGCTTTGTATTTCAGAAGCCATTCTGGGCCGGCTCTAAAACTGTGTGTTTAAAGAACGTGTTTCGGGGACATGCGAGGGTACAGGACCTGCCACAGCCCAGAAGTGGAAGTCTGGACCAGATAGTTCCCATCTACTTCCTTTTCTCTCTTCATCTATCTCCCAGCATCCCCCGCTAACCACTTCTAACCCTGCCCCAGCATCAGCACTTGCAGCACCATCAGGCTTGCCTACTACACCAGTATTTTGCTGGTGCAAGAACACAGGGCGATGTGTCTCACCTACAGGTTTGTCACTTGATTTTTTAGCAGCAGACACACACGCAGTCCCTGTCACCCGCAGCAGACAGCTGGGTGTCTCCACCCTGTGTGCATGTTGGCATCCATCCCACCTGCCTTACGGATGGATGTGCTGGTCCTCTTGGGGCTCAACTCTGAGTCGGGGCAAAATTATTTGACCTGGCTTCACACCTTGAGTCCCCTAACACAGCAAGCATGAGCAAACGAGGCTCTGCTGGAGATGCTCCCCAGCCCGACACCTTGCATGCTGGGCACAGCTGCTTACACCTTCACCCTGGGGCTGCTCCTGGCACCCACCAGAGATGACTTCAGCACAGAGGCTGGACCACATGGAGAAGGAATTGCAACAAAGGCTTGGTTTATACCTTGTAAGATGAGAAAATTTCTGAGAAAATTAACTTCACCAGCCTGTCCAAGCTTCCAAATGCAGTGGCTGCAAATACAGAGCCTCAACCCTATGACAATCCCCCAAACTATTGCTGGAGGTCCTGCAAATCAGATCTGTGGGAGTGACACAGGCCTTCCTGTCTCACTGTGACCCTGTCCCCATCTCCCCTGCATGTCCTGTGCAGTGTGGACTTCAGTTCTACTTGGTGCATGAAGCAGTGGCAGAGATGCTCAAGTGTCCCAGTCCCTTCCCGCCCCCTCCGCCCCCGTGTTAGGCAGCTTGAGACACGCTTGTGCAGAGGACTTGTATCCACTCTGGGTGCTGTTTCCATGACTCAGAGAGGGCTGGAGAGGGACACAGGGAACAACAGGGCTGTTTGCTTGCCTTCAAGAGCCTCACAGAGGAGTTTCATCCTAGGACAGCTGACGCAGGAAGCGCAGCAGCTGGGAAGTTTGTCCTTTAAAGGCAGGACTCAGTGTAAATGATGGAGGTTCTTGGGTGCAGTGGGCTCAGCCAGAGCTACTGACACAGTACTGAACTATCAAGGCTGGCTGTGCTCCTCTAGCCAAGGAGGATGGGCAGAGAAGCAGACACCCCCCTGCTACCACAACTGACATTAAATCTAATACAGTTTATAGCACCTTGCAGCTTGGCAGAAGAAGCAGCGCAGGCTGGTACCAGGTGGCTGGAGGCATGTGGAGGAGAGGGATACTAGGTGAAGTGTCATTTGCAGGTTTAAAGTTCATGGCAGAGTTGGTTTGTGTTAACCAGTTAATGGGTTAATGTCTTTAGGCTCTTTAGGCGGAATTAGATTGATTCGTCTGTGGGAAACTCAGAGCTCCAGTTGTGCAACACAGAGGTCTGAAAACATCACTCTGCAAACACAATGTCCCAGGCCCTCACGTCTGCTCCAGGTCACAGGGCGGCTCTCCAGAGGCATGTGTGGCGCCTCGCTTCAGTGACCACTCGCTCGCAGCCACTCCTGATGTTGATGTTAGCCAGCCCCCCCCGCCCCCCGCCATGGGCAGTGCAGCGGGCTGGGTCTGCCATGGAGGGACAAGAATCCTTCTGGGATGTTTGCATAACTGAAATGGGAAGGAGCATACTCATCATCTCGCCATCTCTAGTGCCTTCAGGGTAGTTTGTATCCTTGCTCTGCTGGCAGTTACATCATGTGCAGTCCCAGTTAAAGCCAAAAAAGTGTGTGCATGTGTGCAAAGAGGAGTGGAGAGCAATGAAGCCCTTCTGGCATCAGCCTTTGCTGACAACAGGCATAAGTTGCCTGGGCTTGGGTCTGCCTTTCTGCAGCACTTAGGAGCATCATGTAGCACAGTTGTCTCTAGGCTGCTTGCAGAGCTCGGCTCACCCACCATGGCCCACAGGTGATGGCCAGCTCATGAAACCCTCTGCTACCATATGCAGCAGCATGCAATGAGGTGGCTAAAGCCTCTGCCCACCTCTGCAAGGTGCTGCCTGCGGCATTAGTGTAGGGCCATGACAGGCTGGGGAGCACCGTCCTGCAGTGAGAGAGGTGACACCTAGGTGAAGCTGGACTACCTGAGCTGGATAGTTGCACCCCATGAAGGTTTTCAGCCCTGGCACATCTTCGCCTCTTGCCCAGCCAGGAGCTGGTGGGAGCCTTCAGGGAAGGTGGCAGGGAGAGGTTTGCAGGAAGTGTCTCTGAGTGAGGTCTCTCCATCTTTCAAGAGTTTCTTAGGGATGAAGGAATCCCACCTCCTTCCTCTTCATCCCTCTCCTCCTCCATTGTCACCATGAATGGGGGTTTCCTACCTGCTCTCCTCCCTTGGCCCCTACGCTTCCTGTGCTGCTGGTCCATGCCCTGGTCTGCTCTACCCACCTTCTGCTGTAGCTCTTGTCTTTCACTCCGTCCCCTTTCTCAGGCATAACCTCCAATGCCAAACACTCTGGCAGGTCTTGTGGCAATGTGGGGTCTAATATTTTCAGTTTCCTTTTTCATTAGCACACCATTAGTCCCCAGGACTAGGGCTCTCCTCTGTCACATCCACATCCATCTAGCAGAGCCCTTGCTCTTGCCCAATTTTCTGGCCTTGGCTCAGGGCATCAGTTCTCTTTTGTCTCAACAATTGTTCAGCTGGCTTATTTGTCCTTTCAAAGCCCCACAGAGCCTTGCTCTGCTTACTGGGGCAAGAGGCTCTGATTCCCATTGCCTGATCTTTAAAATTTCAGAAGAGTGCCTTGGTGATTTCTTTCTGTAGTGGCTTGGCTCTGGGAGTTGCTTACAGAGAAGCATGGTCCCCCCCTGCCCTCCTGACAGCTCTGCTCCGCTAGAGCAACACTGCATCCCTTGATGGCCTGAGCTGAATCTCCATTACACAGCTCAGGGAGGCCTGGGGGGACAAAGAAGGTGGGCACAGGGTGCTGTGCTGCTCTGCATGGGGGCCAGACCGCACCTTGCCCAGTACCAGCTCTGGCTCCTGGTGGGGCTGGGGTGGGCTGGTACCCTGGGTGAGTGGCAGGGGCCTGGCATGAGTGACCATGGATGTGTGAGGCTGTTGCAGGGTGAGGGGGCTTCCCTGCAACTAGTTTCCCCAAAGAGGGGCTGAGTACCTTGCCCCTGAGTGCCCGTCCTTGTCCCTGGGGCAGAGAGAGCTGTTTTTCTAAGTAACATGATCTGAGGTCTGGCAACTCTCTGCCCTCTTCTCTCTGGTCCTTCCTCCAGCACCATCTTTCTGCAGGCATGTGACACTGAGCAATAACCTCCTCCTGGGAAGAGTGCAGCTAACCCAGGCAGTTACTTGTTGCTGTAATCCTCTTTCCCTCCTTCTCCTTTGTCAGCTGAGCCCAAAGCCCTTCCTGGCAGCCAGACCTGTAGGTCCTGTTAAAGCTTCAGACAGGGATATAAAAGAACATGAGCATCTCTCTGAGGCAGAGAGCATTAATGCAGGGAGGGGAGGAGTGCAGCTCTAGCCCAAGCTCAGATGAAAGCCACCAGCCCAGTGCTGAAGCCCTAGGGGAGCCAAGGCAGAGGACACAGGAGGGGGGGACGACAGTGTCCCCCCTGGCCCCACTATGGGATGCCACTGCAGTGAGCCTTCTCCCCACCATGGTGTTACCCACCATAGCCAGCACAGGCATGGGAGCTGCTGGGGAGCGACAGGTGCCTGGGAGCCATGGGCTAGGCACAGCAGGGTAAGACTGGGCTTTGCCTTGCATGGCGTTTGCTGGTTGCACTCTCTATTAGTGTTCCACTGATAGGTCATTTATTGGGCCCAATAATTGGGTGGCAGATGGTTACTAATTGTCAGAGCAGCCAGCAGGCTGGTAGGTTATTTATAGAAGTGACTTTTAACTACTTAAAACCACTTTCTCACCAATTTGCTTCTTGTCTGGCAATGCTGTGGGTAGATGGTGTGTAGCCCTCTACAAGTGGTCAGGGATACAGGCAAGCACAGGGTGGGTGGGGAACAGCTCAGGCAGTGGGGTGCAGCTGTGCCAGCTATGGGATGCTGGTGAGAAGGCTGGGCTGGGTGCTACTTAATGTGATCCATGGCTCAGACCTGCAAGCACTTCCCATGGCCAGCTGCACGCTGCCTTGGATGAGGTGCCTCGGTTTTGTTTTGAAACCCAGAGACAACCACCTAGTTAAATGCAGCACTGAAGGCAGAGGAGGCTCCTGGCTTGCTCGGGGCAGGTGGTCAGGTCAGATGACTCCCATGCATTCTTCTGGTCCCAGACACAAGAAATTTTCAAAACCTGATGCACAAACATTTGCCAGTTCCCTTGCCTCCTCCTGAAAGCTGGCAGGTCCTGTGCTGCTGAGCTCGTTGCTTCTCTGGTGGCTCCAGGAAAAGCTGTCAGAGACTTACAGCTTGTGGGAAAGGAGGAATTTGCTTTGCCTCACAAGAACCTGTTGAATAGCAGGGGGAAAAAAAAGAGGCATAAATTATTCAAAGGAAAAATAAAATGCCCAGATTGAATCCATACATTCCTGGCGAGAAGCAGTTCCTCTGGTGCAATGGCTTGGATCTGTTCTGGAGCAGCACAAGGAATTCAGGGGACCATCAGCCCTGATCATGCTGGGAGGGGTGCCAGCACCGCTACGAGCCAGAGCTGGGAGGGCAGAGGGAGTCCTGCTGTCTTAATGCAGCAAATCCCTCTGGCCTTTCATCTCCTTTCTGTTTTCCTGTCTGGGTTCTTGCTGCCTTCACTGCTGATGCAGAGGCATGGGAGCAGCCAGTCACTAACCCAGCAGAGCCCTCCCTGACAGGGCAAACTCAGGCTAATCCCCATGCCAGGGGATTGGTCCTCTCCTGGTATATTGTATTTCCAAGGTGCCAGTTCCCAGTATCTAGGCGGTCTATTTTCACACTCCTTGAGGGGTTCTGTCAACCAGAACAATCCTTCACTAGCTGTAGATGGGTGCCATGACCAGGGAACTAATTATCGGCTATTAGATAATGCAATTAGCCCAATAAACTGTCACCCCTCCCTGAGTGTCCCTTCCCTTTGTGTGCACGAGCCATAAACACAAGTATCTGTTCAGCATCTTCTAGCCTTCCTCTCTTTTTATTCCCTCCTCTCCCCACATTCTGTTTGTTGCTGTGCTGACTGCCCAGCCCCGCATCACATCAGCAGTTTGACATGAAAGAACTAATCCCATTAAGATTTTCACTCTCAATGTGCTTTTAGGAAGAGCAAGACAAGCAGGGGGCCAGCAGTGGGGCTGGGAAGGCTGGCCTGGCTCTTTCCAACAGCGATGCCAGAGCTGATGTGTCCTGAACCCAGCCCTCTGCCCCCAGCTGAAGCAGGGGGTGATGTGTGCCTTCACCTGGGATGTCCCTGCTGTGGAGTGGGGGAGCTTCCCTCCCTCTTGGAGACAGTCAGCACCCAGAGCCTAACAGAGTCCAGCCAGTCAGGAGCTGGCAGCCATAGCCACCCCATCTCTGCCAGGGTGGGAACCTCCTGGGCTTGAGGTCTCTTCAGCTTTGCTGTTCCTCCAAAGGACTGATTTCACCCACAATAAGCAAAAGCTCAGCTCCTTTGGGAGCAGCTCACACTCAGAAGCCTTTGTGAAAGCAGTGGTTTCATAGATTCTTCTCCTTCCCCCATGAACCTCTTCTTCCTTGGACTGGTGTGTGAGCATGGGGCTTGGTTTCTGATGGCACTGCTTGCCAAGTGTGCCAGGTGTGTGCACAGCCCTGCTCATTCCCAGAGCTGCATGTGGACCAGCCATGACTCTGCCCTACCTGCCTCCCTCCCCCAGGCCTTGAGGATGAGGATGTGGCTGGGACAGAGGCAGTGATGGAGAAGAGACAGGGGTGGCTGCTGGTGGTGTGAGGGACAGGCACTGTGGAGGGGCACAGGGACCAGAGGCAGGGGACACAGGGCCAGTAGGGCTGCTTGCTCCAGGAGCTCAGCCCACAGCTCAACATGTCACCATCACATGGGTGTACATAAATACCAGGCTCTCCCACTGCTTTCACTGCACAGGTGGGGAGGGTGGCCAGCTTCTGCCACATGGGGAGAGACAGAGTGGGCAGGAGGGATTGAGACCCTCTGTCCCCCATGAGCTGAGTGCTAAGCAGGTCCTCAGTCACTAACTGCACCCTATGGAGCACCTGCCTCTAGCCAATGTGGCCGTCCTGGCTACAGGATCACCATCAGCAATCCATGACAGGGCTCTTTCCTTTCCTACCAGGGGGTGGGCTGCAAAGCCCTTTGCAGGGGCTGACAGGCTGGTCACTGGAGTGGCATACGAAGTGTGCAGCAAGGAAATAGCAGGAGATTTCCACCATGCACCGTGACCAAGAAGGGGTGGGCAGGACTGGCTTTGCTCTCTTATTCTGGAGCTGTCTCTTCACCTGACAGCGGTGGCATCCATGATCTCAGGCAGCAATGCAGATTCTGCTGTGCCAAGTGCAGCCCAAAATGGGTGTACTCCACCCAAATTACAACCTTCTCTGCTTGGATCTGCAGGTGCCTGTGCCTTGTGTGTCTCTTCATCCACAACATGCAAGATGTTGGGTGGGAAGGAAAAGGCATTTCCCTGTCTTGAGGACACACTTAATGAGCACTGCAGCAAGCCACAGAAACCTTTAGACCAAAAGATATTATCGGTGATGAGTTGGAGGCTCTTAATGGCTTTGATGGAGAGGAGAAAACTAGCCATAAATCACTGCCAGAAGTCCTAGGGAGGGCAGAGGCCAGTGATGGAGTTTGTAGTAGCTGGTTGGTGAGAGCAGGTGTGGGAGAGCACCTGCTGAGCACTGCAGACAAGGGCTAGCCTGTGCAGTCTGAAAAGTCAATTGGTGTGTTGCAGATGGGGGCCTCAGCCTCAGGAACCCTTCTGAAGTGGCCTCTGGGCTTTACTGAGGCTGCCTCCTCCCTGGCTGCAATGCCAGCATGGAGGTGGGTGGAAAAGCAAGATCTTGACTGGGAGGGTGATGTGGGATGGTGGGTGAGATGGGGTGTGAGGGGCGGGAGAGGAGGAATGTGTTTCTGGAGGTGCAGAAGGAGAGAGATGGGCACTGAGGGGACATGGGGGAGACATTTAGTGGGGTGACCCACAGCCTGGAGAGGTGCTTTGGTGTTAGGGGTCTTCACAGCATCAGGGACGGTGAAGTAGCTTGCCTGAGAGTGGACGTGGAGTCGCACCAATGAGTCCATTGCAGCACCAAACTCTCCTGTATGATCCCTCTGCCCTCAGGCACATACTGGGGGCACAGGCAGAGCTGGGGCTGCCCCACACAGCCTGGGTGCTCTCCTCCACAAAGGCAAATGGCAGGGTCTAACCCCAGTGCCAACACAGGCACAATGCATGGCTTGGTCCCTTGCTCTGAGACCTGGAAAAATCCTAGCATCTCTGGCCTGCTTCCAGGCAGTGCTGTGCTGTCCTGGTGAGCTCAGAGAGGGTGTTGGGGACAGCAGAGAGCAACAGCGGGATGGAGAGAGCAGATGGGGAAAGAAAAGATGGCCAATAGGCTGGGGCATGGCAGAAAATAGCCAGGGTGTCTGAGGTGAGTGAGTGGTGTACACATCTTCAGGTTTGTACATGTTGTTGTACGTCTGTATTGCGTATCTTCACACCCTTCACCATTTTCATTCATGCTTCTACCCTCAAATGGGAGATCGCTTTATTTTTGCCATTCGGTGAAGGCTCATTTTTGAGATCCCTTTTTAAAGCCCTTCAGCCTGAGGCCGCAGTTACCCCAGGCTCAGCGCACCACTTTCCAGCATGACCTCTGGGTGGCATCCAATGCCGCGTGAGTCTGGCTGCACCCATCTTTCTCCTTCAGTTCTTGAGTCCCTTAGAAACCATTGTATGGAGCAGGATGAGATGGGTTTGTGTTTTTTTTCTTACTTCGGGCAACTGAGAACACAAGCCCCTGTCAAGGCTGACAATTAATCACTTAGAAGAAGCTGCTGGTTCATGAACCAAAGTGAAAAAAATGAAACCCTCATTTTAGCAGAGACGAAGGAAAGGTTTCTTTTCAAGATTTTCAAATTCTTCCTGGAAGAGCTGGAGTAGATGTCTGCTTGATTGCTAGCTTGTTTGATCGGTTTGATTAGCTGTTACAAGAATGACAGCTAAATCTCCCCATCTCACTAAAGCGAAGAATTTAAAACTCATTTCAATTGTACTGAAACCAACCCCCAAACTGCCACAATTACATATTTCTAAGCCATTTTATACACTTATCACCTCTTTGCATCCCTGGCTGCGTGCCCAGGAAGGATGGTGGCAGAAACCACTTTCCCTCTTCCTTGATGCATCCGTTGTGCTTGGAGCTGGGTGCAAAGCTGAGCAGTGGCACCAGTATTTAGCATTTAGTATCCACCAAAGGATGTTGCTTTCATTTCAAAGCACTTTGTGGGCTGTGTGTAACAGACTCAGAGGATAATTGTACCAAGGTATTTCTCCATCCCTCACCCACTTCTTTCCCCTGCATGTGTAAGAGAAGACCAGAAGCTATCGCAGCTGCAGCCGTGCTAATGCAGAAGCTGCCTTAATGGCTACACTGGCTTTAGCATCTCAGCAGCCACGCTTCCATTTTCTCACACCTGCCATCTCTTTAAGAAGCAGATATATTAAAACCTTGGCTGTTTGCCGATGGCAGAAATCTCCTACCTTCACACAAATGAAAGATGGGGGCATCTCTATTAAAAGACTTTAAAGATACAAACTGATCCCAAAGCCTGCCAAGCCCTGCCTTGGAGGGGCGCATGTTAATGCTGTGTTTATACATTTAGCAAAATCAGTTTCAGAAGTCCCAGGCATTTGAACCCGGCACCATTACCAAAGCCAGCTGGTTGAGACATGCTGTGCCGAGTGCTCCTGATGTGTGCACACCTGCCTGCCATGCTGGCTCCCGTTGTGCTACTGGCAGCAGCACCCAAGGGACTGGGTGAGCAGCCCAGCAGGACCCCTGCAGAGGGTGCCAGATGAAGCTGCTAGAGAGGCTGCTCTTGTTGTGTTGGTGGGCTTGGGATACACACAAAACCCAGAGTGAGGCTGGTAAAGGTCCAGAAGGTTTTGCAGGCCTGGGTGGTGTGGGAGAGGCAGGTCCAATGGGAAGTTCATCTGTCCAGCCCAACCTCCAGTACCTTTGCACCTCCTTCTCCTTCCAAGAATTTCCCCTTCATCCTTACACATAAATTTTGGTCCATTAATTTTTCTTTAAGGTCCATTCTCCTCTTACCTTAGGGGGTTAACCACAAGCATCTCGGTTTGGATGAAGGTAGCTTTTCTGTTCATAATTCTTGCCACCTTTCATAAATAATTCCATGTAGCAGTCTGAGTTGGCTGGCTTCACTCCATAGGTCACCACAGTTGGTAGCCACACTGTGATGTGGGACTGGGGGAAGAGGCCAACATTTCCCAGCATCTCTGGCACTTGTGTGGCCCCTTCCCTCTCCTACACGTGTCAGGGCTGGGCTGTGAACCTTTTTTCAACCTTGTTTGGGTTTTCAGCCTCTTCCTCTGAGCATTGTCACCCATTTGTCAAGGCCACCTCAGTTGGAAAGGTTGGTGTCCCTCAGCAAAACACTGTGGGACTTGCACAAACTCCTCCGGGCTGAAACTGTAATGTAACTTGCTGTTTTCCCTGTTCCAGATTTCATCTTCCAGAAGGAGCCATTTGCTGCCAGAGACACAGGTGAGCTGAGTGGAACATGACAGGGACTTTGTGGGGTAGCCCCCCTTGAGGAAGAGCTCTGGGGAGGCCAGTGGAATATGCCTGGAGTGCACCATAAACTTGCTCTTGTCCCTAGGGCAAGGCACTGGCTCTGTGCCACGCTGTCCTTGCAGAGTGCTGTACATCACCACTCAGCTCCACAGCCCCCTTCCTCCTGCAGCCCCTTGGCCTATCTACATACCTTCCCAGGGCACACCAGGACTCTGTTCCTGCTGGGAGGTGGTTCCTGGCCCTGCAGAGAAAGGACCATCTCACTCTGGCTGCAGGACTGTCCCCAGCCCTGTCCCTACTCCTCTCCCTGCAGCCCTGTGTCCTCCATTGCTAAATGGGGGCACAAGAAACGCCTTCAAAGAACTCCTTGGGGAAGGCTGCAATGGCAGAGAGAAACCCAGTAACTCCAGGGGATTTTCGAGCACTAGTCAAGAGCAGTCCTCACCTGGGAAGCTGAGTAGGCATCAAACACTGCCAGCATGGGCTGGCAGGTGTGATATTCTCCCTTTCTCTCCCTGCTCCCCTTGCAGACCCCATGCACAACCTCTCTGCTCAGCCCTGGCAGGCAAAGATGGCCAACCTGACATACGACAACTTCACCCTGGGCAACCGCTCCGAGGTGACCATCCAACCTCCCACCAACTACAAGACGGTGGAGCTAGTTTTCATCGCCACAGTCACTGGCTCACTCAGTCTTGTCACTGTGGTGGGGAACATCTTGGTGATGCTGTCCATCAAGGTGAACCGCCAGCTCCAGACTGTCAACAACTACTTCCTCTTCAGCCTGGCCTGTGCGGACCTCATCATTGGGGTCTTCTCCATGAACCTCTACACAGTCTACATCATCAAAGGTTACTGGCCACTGGGGTCTGTGGTGTGTGACCTGTGGCTGGCCCTGGACTACGTGGTAAGCAATGCCTCTGTCATGAACTTGCTCATCATCAGCTTTGACCGGTACTTCTGTGTCACCAAGCCTCTGACGTACCCAGCCAGGAGGACCACCAAGATGGCAGGGCTAATGATCGCAGCCGCCTGGATATTGTCCTTCATTCTCTGGGCCCCAGCCATCTTGTTCTGGCAATTCATTGTGGGCAAGAGGACAGTCCCTGAGAGGGAATGCTACATCCAGTTCCTCTCTAACCCGGCAGTGACCTTCGGCACAGCCATTGCTGCTTTCTACCTGCCTGTGGTCATCATGACGGTGCTGTACATCCACATCTCCCTGGCCAGCAGGAGCAGGGTGAGGAGGCACAAGCCTGAAAGCAGGAAAGAGAGGAAAGCCAAGTCTCTCAAGTTCTTCAAGGGCCCCTTGATCAAACAGAACAACAACAACTCCCCTAAGAGGGCTGTGGAGGTGAAGGAGGAGGTGAGGAATGGGAAAGTGGATGACCAGCCCTCAGCACAGACAGAGGCCACTGGCCACCAGGAGGAGAAGGAGACCTCCAATGAGTCCAGCACTGTCAGCATGACCCAGACCACAAAAGACAAGCCCACTGCAGAAGTCTTGCCAGCGGGGCAAGGACAGAGTCCATCCCATCCTCGAGTGAACCCATCTTCCAAGTGGTCCAAGATTAAGATCGTCACCAAGCAGACTGGGACCGAATGCGTCACAGCCATTGAGATTGTCCCAGCTAAAGCAGGAGCCTCTGACCACAACTCCCTGGCCAACAGCCGCCCAGCCAATGTTGCCAGGAAGTTTGCTAGCATTGCCAGGAGCCAAGTACGGAAGAAGCGCCAGATGGCAGCCCGGGAGAAGAAAGTCACCCGCACCATATTTGCTATTCTGCTAGCCTTTATACTCACATGGACTCCATACAACGTGATGGTCCTCATTAACACCTTCTGTGAGACCTGCGTGCCCGAAACAGTATGGTCTATTGGCTACTGGCTCTGCTATGTCAACAGCACCATCAACCCAGCCTGCTATGCCCTCTGCAATGCCACTTTCAAGAAAACTTTCAAGCACCTTCTCATGTGCCAGTACAGGAACATTGGCACAGCCAGATAAACTGGCACTCAGGGACCATGTCAACAATGTTATGGAAGCCTTTCCCTTTGCCTCCTTTGCCAGAGGAGGTCTTCTGCTCCCCACTCACAATAGTGGAAACTGTACAGTGATTGCAGATGATGCCCTTTATCCAGTGCTGACAAAGGTCCAAGGCACCTTTGATCTGCAGCTCCTTCCACTCACCCCGGGCCTGGGGGTGACAGCTTGGGGAGCCAATGGGAAAGATGGAGGCAAGAGAAGGAAATGTGGTCACCAGGAGCCCTCCCCAGCTCCCTGCTCTTGAGAGGCTGGCCAAAGTGCATCCATGCTTGTCCAGAGCCTCTTCTCCCCCAGCTGACTGTCTCCAGGGCATTGGAGCTTGTCTGCATGCAGGCAGCCTAATGCTGGATGCTTTCAATGGGCTTTTAAACCATTTATTACCCCAAAAAATGAAAAGAAAGCAGAGCTAAACATTTGCCAGCCATCTTGGACTAGGCTGGTTCAGGCTTGCTCGTGGGGAGTCCTGCTGGCCCAACCAGGGCCCCTCCTGAGGCAGTCAAGATTGCACCCTAGCAGATATGGCAAGGTCCTTCCTTTCCCCCGAGAGACACCTTCATACATCCTCACCCTGGGATTAAGGAGGGGAATTTTTCCCTGGGCTTCAGGTCCTCTCTCCCCTTCATGCCCTTTCAACCCTTGGCCAACAGTTGGCTGGACAGACAGACAACCAAAGCGTCTCAGTCCTGGGTGAGCAGTGTGAACCCAGTCACCTCCTACAACGCTGGAAACTAAAACTGCAAAGAAATGCAGTAGTGTGGTGGAAGACTTCTCTCCACAACCCTGGGGGAATGTGGCCCTTGAGAAGTGGGGAGCAGAAACAGGGAAAATAAGTATCCTCGGGAGGGATGGGGTGAGCTTGGAGTCTGTCAGGAAGAGGGTCTGCAGTGTGGCCACGGTGCCCTGTGTCTCATCTGGGCCATGAGCAGTTCCCTACTGTCCCCATGGTGGGTGTGGGAGGCCTGATGCATGGCTCTGGGGTGGGAGAGGACAGCAGTGGCCCTCAGCCCCACTGCAGCCCCTGAGTGCAGGGGTATGTCCCGGGGAGGCCGAAGGAGCCGTCTGCCGAGCTTTGTAAATGGATGTAACCCTGTCGTCGGTGTTGTGGTGGAGCCCTCAGCATGCAGGCTTCAGCCAGTGTCTCTAGCCCCCTCCCAGCCCTTCTGTGTGTGCAGCACAGACCACCCCATGGCTGCTCCTCAGCTTCTCCCAAAGGCCGGTTTCTGCAAGCCTTGGTGAACATGGCTGGATACAGGCAATGGATGCAACAGGGCCACGCTGGCACCAGCAAACTCTGCATCCATATGTCCTGCCTGTCCTCATGCCGGGGTGATGCTGTGCGACCTGGAGAAAGGCTGCCCTTGCCCAGATGGGCCTCCGCCGCCACGCCAACCGCTGCCTTTAGGATAATTCCCATAGCGGTGCCCAAAGCATCTGGTGGGCTTTTGAATTTTTTTAAACTGTTACAATCACAGCCCAACCTTCCCCACCCAGACAAATAAAGACCTCAGACCAGAAACCAATGACCATGGTGTGAGGAGTTAATGAGCTGTCACCTGGTTGCTCCTCCCCAGTTTCCCAGTGTCACTCACCAGTGACATTTCCTGCCCTGCAGTGTGTGGGTGGCAGCCTCAACCTTCCTGTTGAGATCGATGTGGGGCAGCCCAAAGCGCTGCAAGAAGCTGTGAGGTCTGACCCACCCACGTCCTCCCAGACTATGTATATGTGACACCCATGCCACTGCCACCAGCTGCATGGTGACTTCACTGTTGGTCCCAGTGGGGCAAAGCTGGGGTTTGCTGGGGTTTCCAGCATCGCAGCACTTCGCAGTGATGACAGGTGGGTTCTTTTTTTTTATTTATTTATTTTTTTAAAAAAGATTTTTATTGGAAAAGAAAACAAACCCCATTTTCCAAAAGAAGTGAAATCTCCCACTCAGCACTGGTGTTGATGGGTTGAAGGCAGAAGGGCTGCAGCCTTGGCATGGATACACAGATAGAAGTGATAGAGGAGAGAGGATTCAGTGCTTCCTGGGGGTGGTGGCTTTGTTTTCCCCTGTTGCTGCAGGAGAGTTGTGCCCTGGCCAAAGAGATGCTGGAGGAAGCCCCCTGAGCTGAGAGCGGTTGTCACATGAGGTTATGTGAGCATGAGTGGTGGGGTTACTTGGGCATTCAACACCCAGCCCTTCCCTCCCATTCCTGGGCTTGCCAAATGATGTGCTAAAGGTAACTCATTTGCACCAGAAGGTGGAAAAATGTGTGTTCCCATCCAAGCTCTACCGGAGCATCCCAGTGAACCCCAACACCAGCCAAGAGGAGGCAAGTGTGATGCACTGGCAGCAGTGGTGGGGCAACAGGGAGGGGGACAGCCCCTTCTGTAGGGTGGGTGGGTTTGCTTTCCACAAAACTAGTGATTAAAACAAGGCATCTCAGTGAAAGAGGAGGTCATGGAAAGGAGGAAGGAGAGAAGGAGGAAGAGTGGAGTGTGGGCTGGATGCTGTTGGGCTTCCAGCCCCGTAGGCACCATGTCGAGGGGCCAACGAGGATGTTGGCTTCTCATTCTAGTCCTTCCCCTTGCCCTTCTTTGCTGCATCCAAGAAGCAGAGGAGACAAGAGTTAGTGTGTCTGCTTGGCAGCTCACCAGTCCCCCAGGTGCTGCTGCGGCAGAAATGTAGCCAGCGTGGCTGGCTTGGCATGGTGGGCACAGCTTCCCCCCACCAAGCAAAGCTACAAAGTTACATTTTGCACCAGCCCTACTGAGGAGAGAGGGAAATCCCCATCCCATCAAAGCTGGTGGTGACTTAGGGGAGGATCAGAGGTTTTCCTAGCAGCACTTGCATCCCACCTAAGCTAGCAGCTGGACTTCGGGGCTATCACTTGTGCTGATGGAGAGGGAAGAGCATCTTAGATGATTCCCCCACACCACCAGCAAAACCCAACCCCAACAGGCCAAGCTAACCCCTACAGCACCATGCCAGGAGTCCCTTCTGGGGACAGGAGTGATAGGGACTGACCTTTGGACTTCGACTTGATCTTGGAAGAGCAGGGCTTCGTCACATAGACAATCTCCTCACACTGGGCATTGTACAGGGCTTTCTTCAGGATGCCAGAGCGAGTCTTCACACCTGTTTGAGCACTACACCCTCCCCAGCTCTCAAATTTGTATTTGCAATCGGCTGGAAGAGAGGGGAGAGGTGTCAGGAGTCAGACAGGACCTGGTGTGGGCACCAGCCCTGGCCACCCAGCCCAGGGTGGTCCCCAGCTACCCCATGGCCATGCACCCACCTCCAAACTTCTTCTTCCAGTTGCAGGGGATCTTGCACTTGAGCTTCTTACTCTCATCTTTGCAAGTTCCCTCGCGATATCCCAGGCCGCAGTCCTTGCTGTTGGGGACGCAGGGTCCCCAGCGCCAGTCCTCGCATTCAGAGTCATCCTTCTTCACCTTCTCTGTGAGAGAAGGGTGAGCAGGTGCTCACTACAGGGACACAGAAGCATGCCCCAGGCTGCCCCCTGCCTCACTGGCCCCCCCATCCCAGGCCATCCCATACCTTTCTTGTTCTTGCCAGCTTCAGTGGTGGCTGCCAACAGGATAAGCGCCAGGAGGAGGAGAAGGCCTTGGACCTGCATCCTGCCTAGGGAGGAGGGAGAGGCGGGTGAGGAGCTGGGGCACAATGTGATGGCAGCTGCCTCCATTGCACACACGTATGTGTGTGTGTGCACATCCATGTCCTGCTTCTTGCCATACAAGACCATGTGCATTAATTGCAACAGAAGGGTTAGTCATGCATCTCATCAACTGCCTCTGGCCAAGGAGCTGTTGGGCTGGGATCTTGTTCCCATCCCTGCAGCCCCTCCACTGCCCTGTGTGTGGTCAAAATGCTCTCCACAGGGACATCTGCACCCCACACAGCTCTCAAATTTGTATTTGCAATCGGCTGGAAGAGAGGGGAGAGGTGTCAGGAGTCAGACAGGACCTGGTGTGGGCACCAGCCCTGGCCATCCAGCCACCTGGCCACACAGCAGCTGGGGAAGGTCTTTTGGTTGGGTGCACCCAGCATCAGGCTGCCCCTAGGTTTGTGCTGCTCGTGCCCCTGGAAAGCAAAACAGCCTCCACCTGCATGCTGACAGCAGGGGTCCTGCTCCAGAGTGTTGATCTCCAACCCCTACCTCCCTGTAGTTCTCCATGGCTCCATTATCCAGCACCCAGCATGCTGCTGCCCCACACCAAAGAGCCCCGGGGCCGGGGGAGTGCAGCTGCCATGGTGCCTTTCTCCAGCTCCAGAGGAATCCAGGGTGGGGGAATAAGAAAGCCCATCAAAAACAAACCTGCTGCCATGAGCGGTTTGAGAGTTAAACCAGCAGATTAAGTAAAAAAAAATTTAAAAAGTACCCCCAGGGTGGGTGTTTGTTTGAGAGATGGAGCAGGAGAGCTGCACCTACTGCTGGCATCAAGGCCACCAGCACAGCACCTGTGTACACAGCTGGGGTGTGTGCATGTACCCACTGGGGAGCTGGTCAGGGATGAGTGCACACACACAAGGGTGCAGCTCCTGGGGTCCTGCCCCACCCCAAGGGTGGCCTTGGGCCAGGCATTGGCTCTCTGGCTACCATCACGAGCCTCTGTGGGACACTGCTGCTAACAATGGGGTCCCAGCTCTTACTCCCAGAAGGAGTGCAGATGTGGAGATCTGGGGTCTCAAGCCTGGTGGCCTCTTCCGTGCTCCCCTGAAGTCTTTTAGGATGCCACCTATCCCTGTGTGGCACTAGTCAGCCAGCAAATACCTCACACCTGGCCTGTCTCCGTAGTGGGCTTGGTGAGACAAGGCTGTAGGGGTCAGGACACACTGTGTGACCCAGATGTGCCCCAGACAATATCAGGGCAGGGAAAAGCCTGGGGATAAGCATTTGCTCCCTGCCCCCAGGCTCCCCAAGCTGTGTGCCGTGCTGGAGAGAGCAGCTCCCCACATTATTCAGGCTCCAGTGCACTCACCTTTCATGCATCCGCCACAGCAAAACTGCCAGCTTCGCCCTGCATTGAACTGTCACAGGGAATTACACAGCCCGGCTGGCTGAAGGCCCATCTGAGGGGCTGAGGGCTGCTTTCCCCCTCGGCCAGCCCAGCTGGGAGCCATCCCACCAAGCATGGCATGGCTCAACCCTGTTCTCACCCAGCTGCCTTCAAAAGGGGCAAGAGCTCAGCCCAGATGGGCCAGTTACAGATGGCAGGGCTGAGGCTGAGCTGAGTTATGGGGACTCCCACTTTCTGCAGCAGCTCGCATGAGGCATCTGACACCAGCACTATTCACAGCTTCCCCCTGATTTCAGGTGCTCTGCAAACTTCATCCATCCTTTGTTGTGGAGCATTTCCCTGTGCTCCTGCACCTGCCCCCCAGCCCAGTGCCTTCTAGCTCAGGTCCTGCAGACATGGCCTCTGAGCACCCAGGGCAGACAGTCCCAGCTTCCAGTTCGCTCCTACCTCACCTCCAGACATGGACACCCTCTGTTCCTCACAACGTGGGTACTGTGGGGCCCTGCCCATGTGTACACAGGGATGTAAGAGAGGGGGACTCTGAGAGGCAGTTCAGCTACAGCCTCAGGGACTCCTGGATCTGCTCCCAGGCTCTGCCTGGCATACCACATCCCCCAGGCAAGGTCTGCAGGGCCCCTCTGCCATGGAGCACTCTAAAGCATTCGTAAGGGAAAGTGGCTCATCCTAAAACATTCATAAGGAAAAAGGGAGTGCAATTTTCAAATTGGTTTTCCAAACAGGCTGATCCTTTCTTTGCTGGTCACACAGGACCCATTCCTGGTGCGGGTGCCAGCACCTTCAGGAGTATTTGCACAGTCCAGCTCCTCCTGCATCCCCTGCAGGGACTTGGCTCCTCTCCTGATCCAATCCCAGCTGGCTTTCACACCACATTGGTCTCTCCCAGGAACAGACTGCAGGAGTTGAGCAGCCTGAAGCCCGGCCACACCATGGCAGTCCCCATTTCCCCTTCCCCCCTCCTTTAGCTGCCCTGGGTTTGAATAACCCAGGATCAGCACTATGGGAAAAAAAAAAATAAAAAATCTCTGGTAATGCTGGAAGCAGACCCAAATACCCACCACAGCAATCAATGGGAGGGCCTGGACCCCTCTCTGGACCCCACTCAGGGCCAGGCAGTGCCACTGGCAAGTGCTTCTCCTAGCACGGGCCACACCATCCTCCCAGCTCCTGTCCCCTCACTGCTCTCCTGGGAGATGGGGGGCACTGGGCTGTCGGGCCCCTCGCAGCCCCTCTTCCAGCAGTGGAACCTCTCATCTCGGCTCAGATTGCAGCTGGCTCTGGCAGAGGTGGGCACAGGACTGCTGCTTTCCCTTCCTCAATCCCTCCGTGGGATGACCTGCTCCCCAGTCTCCGGGCAGGGAGCCCAGCAGCTGGGGAGCCCAGGGCTCGGGGATCCAATAGCTTGAGGTACCCAGCACCCTGCCAGCAGGCATTTTCCTGCTGCCAGGAAAGGAGAGGCTGATCGTCCTCCCTGAGCCAAGGCTTTAGCATGGCCAGGAGGCTCTGCTGGAGTTACCGGAGGGGTGCAGAGCTGTGTGGATTTCCCACAGACAGCCTCAACTTCCCCTCCCAGAGAAAAGAAGGTGCTCCAGGGGGAAAGAGTTTGCTCTGCATTCTGCCTGTGCGGCGTGAGGCAGAGAGGGGAGCAGGCAGCTCCCTTCCACGCTTCCATTCTGCTCCCTCCGCAGGGCAGATGCTGTGCCGTGACCACAGTACAGCCTCCTCCCCTCCGGCCGGTCTTCCCCCTCGCTCCCCGGAGAGGCTGGCTGTGGCCGAACCCCGCTCCGGAGGCAGCTCCCCGGACTCCGGCCGGAGCATCTCCCACCACCTAAGCTCTCCCCGAACCGGTGTGGGGTGTTGCCCTCGGGTGGGGTGGCGGGGGGATGTGCTAAGATCCTGGGCCACTGTCTCCAACCCCTGCCTGCTCTCCAGGAGCGCTGCCTCTCTCCGAAACTCTTTCGTCCCGCACCTCAAGGCATTTCCCCGGCTCTTCGCAGACGAGCCCGCAGCCGCGGGGATGTCTCTCCCGGGATCCCGGCCTCAGCTGCCCTTCCTGCAGTTCCTCCCTAGCCAGGGGCATGTTCCCGACCCCGACAAAGCCCCTTCTCCCGCCGGGGAGCCCTCACCCTGGATTACCGCCGCCTCACAGGGGGAGCAAGAGGGGGAGGTCGCCGCTT
>JAAGNO010031043.1:9902-25913 GCA_033439905.1 Ceryle rudis
TTCCACTTGCCCCCCACCCTGCAGAGATTTGGAAACATTCATCAGCTCCCCTCTCAGGCTTCTCTTCTCCAGGCTAAGCAGCCCCCGGGCTCTCAGCCTTTCCTCACCAGAGAGATGTTCCAGCCCCTTAACCACCCTCATAGCCTCCATTGGACTCTCTCTGGTATTTCCCTGTCCCTCTTGAATTGAGGAGCCCAGAACTGAACACAATACCTGCAGCCATCTTCCCAAGACCCTTGCCACAAAAGGTTTGTTCAGCAGGTGCTTCTCTGAAGGAAAGAGCTGAAGAGCAAAACAGAGACTCTGATAATGAACTGTTCACAAGGGCTTTATCTCCACAGGGGAGGGTTTTGTTGGCTTTAAACTCTCCCCCAGCAGATGATGAAACACCTCTCCCCAGGGTTTACTGACCAACAGTAAACACTGTGCACGTACACATGCATCATTTATTTATTTTGAGTTTAATTAATCTCCTGTTACTTCAACACAAGTATAAAGGAACCCAACATATATTGCACCTAATGCTGAACAACTGAGAAACAAATGCAAGACCAAATTTCACGGCTCGTCATCTTTTTTTACTTGCTGCAGTATCTCCACTTGTGTACTTGTAACAAAGCAGCACAGGAAAGCACGAACAACACAGGACAGGAACAAAAGAAATTTGCAGCATCAAAGGGCCAGGTCCCAGAAGGTGACACTTCCATGCCAGACACTGGGTCAAAATAAAAATAATAATAAAACCAAACAAACAAAACACCAAAAAAAGCTCCAAAACAAACAAAAACCCCACAAACAATAAAACAAACACCCCCCCAAAATAAAACACCATAAAACAACACAGTGGGGCAAATGCAGCTTGTGTTACCTTCACCCTCTTCACCTTCTTTCTCCACAGTGCTATTCCCTAACGCACCTGAATGGCTTCTGCTTTCAGACCATTCTTCCCTAATATTACTATTCTTTGCCTTTAAAAATTAGGATTTTTTTTTTTAATGGAGGAAAAAAACAAAGGATTGTCCTTTACAGGATTGTTCTTGACCTTTTTGGTTTTTGAGGTGTGGAGAAGAGGAGATGTTTCCCCTTACCAGAGATCGGTCTGCTCTTTCTCTGGTTCACTCCACAGCTCAGAGAGCAAACCCGAAGCTGCAGTTCTCATGCAGTAGTGGGACTGACAGAGCTGAGATTTCAAGAAAGATACAAAACACAGAGAGTTTCACAAAAGCTGCTGGAAGAGGGAATTCTCAACGGTTGTTTCCAGTGGCTTGAGCCACCAGCAGACACCCCTCCCACATGTGGAGGCACAGCACCTTTCCCCAGCCGCCATCCTCTCGCGCGACTGTACAACGAAGGGAGGCTTTAAACTTCCCCAACAAAGCCAGAGGAACCCTCTGCTCTTTTCAGAAGCAGCTCATTAAACTGTGCTCAAGGCCAAACCAGCCAATCCACCCAAGTACCACACAACTGCCTTAGACAGGCAAGGATTCAGACTCAGTAGTTGTTCCTTCATCATACTCAAGTGCTGCATCACAGTCTCATCTGAACTGCAGTTTGCCACAATCACAGCATGGTGGGGTTGGAAGGGACCTCTGGAGATCGAGTCCAACCCCCCTGCCAGAGCAGGGTCACCCAGGGCAGCCCACACAGGAACAGAGCCGGGGGGGGTTGGAAAGTCTCCAGAGAAGGAGACTCCACAACCTCCCTGGGCAGCCTCTTCCAGGCTCTGTCACCCTCACAGGGAAGAAGTTCCTCCTCATGTTTCCATGGAACCTTCCATGTTCCAGCTTGCACCCTTTGGCCTGTCACTGGACATCACTGAGAAGATAAAACAGAAGTACTGATGGAGGTGAATAAATGGGGAACTGATGCCTAGATGCAAACACAAAAGAGCAACTTTATCTTAGCTGTCGGGGTGTTTTTAATTAGAATAATAAATTTTAACTATAAAAAGCCCTCTTTCCCGAGATCAAATTGCTTCTACTACAATTCAAGGAAGACTGTGGGAATCAAGCCAAAGTGACTCTAGAAATGGCCTGCAAGCAGAAGGACAACTCTGCCCATGATGGCAACATCTCTCTAAACCCCTTGGGAGCACTGCACAGTCCCATATAACATCTTCTGAAACAAGCTGCATTGCGTTCTCTGGTAAATCTGTGCACACTTTTAATTCCATCGTGAGCAGGACAAAGCTCTCCCTGGAGAACAAGCCATCTCTAATTATTTCATAGTCCCTGCAGGACAACAGCAAACGCCTGCCCGTGAATCAGGTATCCAGCTGCAGGTACAGCCTCCATCAGAAAGCCCACCTCCGATTTTTGAATCAAGAACCGCACTCAGCAATAGGGGTGCAAAATCCTGTATCAGTCCCCTTACCTGCAGCTCTGTTTCCTCCCCCAGCTTATTTTGGTTACTTGGATGAGAAGCAGACAGCTTAGATATCCAGCCATCAGTCATCTGCAGCCTGGGTATATTGCTACTAAAAAAGTGTTTTATAAAAATATTATAGTCATAATGTAAAAAAAACCAACCCAAACAATTCTAAATAACAGCTAAGGCACCTTATTTTTTATTAACAAAATAAAAGAAATCAACTAAGCAGTATAACAGCAGATTTAAAAGGCACTTGGGAGAGAAGATGAGCCCTCTGAGCAGGAATGCGCTGCTGCCCTGCGTCCAGTGGATCCAAAAAGTTTACATTTTGCTACAGGACCAAAAGCAGCCCTGAGCAATTAGTGGACAAAGCACTTCAAGTAAAGCTCTGAAGTTTCTTCACTGAAGATGAAGGAAGAAGGAAAAAAAAAACCCAACAACCGAGCAAAACCAATCAATAAACAAAGCCGTATGCCTTAAGATGATCTGTAAGAAGTCCAAGGATGATGGCCAAAGAAGCCAGACTCTGGCACTGCCCACCCTCAGACTTGCTGCTTGCAGGGGGACTGGTGGAGGCCACACTAAGGGGAGAAAAGGGAAAAGGTGCCTTGACATGGCTTTGTTTAGAGATATCTAAGAGCTATAACAACATTTTCTTGAGTACAGTCAAGGGTAGAGATAACAGCAATGTTTATGGCTACATAAATCTCAGGCTACAGGGATCCAGAGGGAAGCACCTTTGAAAATGAAAAATAAACGAAACCAAAACAAAAAAAAAACAACCAACAAACAAAACAGGAAAAAACCCCAAACCAACAAACAAAAAACACCACCAAACCACACACACAACCGAGCACAACCCCACCCCACACGCACCAAAAAGCAAATCACAAAACCAACCAACCAAAACCACAAAAAAACCCCACCAAACAAAAAAAAAACCAACAAAACACCACCCACATACATAAAAAACCCCAATCAACAAACCAACCAACCACAACAAAAAAAATCATGATAGGCTGGAGGGAAAAATGGATGAACTAACAGTCTTGCTTTGCTGTAAAAACCTGTAATAGCCGAATCCAAAATGCCAGGCAAATAATTCTCCATCAGTTCCGTAGTACAAAACAAGACAGCAAGGCACACAATGCTTTTGAAGGCGGCAACAGGGGAAAAGTTAAGGGACTTGCGGCATGCAGCAGAGAAAATCACCGGCTCTCAAGTAACCTACCACATCACCACTCCCCTCATTCCACGGGCACCTTGCTTGGGGTTCGCTCCTTGTTCAGATTACCTTCCAGTATTTCTGCTCCATCTTTAAGCCCCTTCCCAACGCACGCGCTGCTAAGATCCTATTGATTTCCACAAAACAGTCTGTGGAGCAAGACGGAAAGGTCAGCCCCTCGGCATGGGGAACCTTCCAGGGGGAAGCACAACTACACCAAATTTCATTCTGCTTGTGCCGGTCGGGTTGTTAAAAGCCTGTGTTTGTGCCATGTTATAAGGTCCCTCTGAGAGGGGGAAAGACAGGTCAACAGGATCGTTTAATTTGGATTCAATAGCTACAGAATAGAGTGACCCTGCTGGAACTGGTTCATTCTTGGGGGCTGAGTTACGGTCACCATTATTTCAGCCCCCCGGAGAGCTCAGCAGGCCAGAATACAAATTAAAAGATTATAAATAGCACCGAGCAAGGGGTTTTGTTACCGTCTCTGAGGCAGCGCTGTGCCGTCAGGTTTCACCACAAATCTAAAATTCAGCTCAAGCCCCCAGAAAAGTTCAAGGAAGTGTCAGCATCATCCCAATGAGGGCTGTGAATTGGGATAAACCCCTCACCTCTCACGGTGCCAGAGAAGTATTTACAACTCCGACTTGAAGCCACATGTGAACGGATGGGCTTGTACAGTCTTAACCCAAGGGGGGGATGATCAGAACAAGTATTCAGAGCGGCAAATGAGCACTGTCCGAGGGAAGAGAGGGGACACACCACCCCAAACCAGGAAGCACATGCGAGCTTCAAACTCTCTCCAAGTCAAACTTAGAATCACAGAATATATTGGGTTGGAAGGGAGCTCTAAAGGTCGTCTAGTCCAACCCCTCCTGCAAGAAGCAGGGACATCTCCAGCTAGGTCAGGCCGCTCAGAGCCTCATCAAGCCTGGCCTTGACTGTCTCCAGGGATGGGGCCTCCACCACCTCTCTGGGCAACCTCTTCCAGTGATCTATCACCTTCATATTAAAGAGCTTTTTCCCAATGTATAACCTAAATCTGCCCTTTTCTAGCTTAAAGCCATTACCCCTTGTCCTGTCACAGACCCTTGTGAACAGACCCTCCCCTGATTTCTTACAGGCCTCTTTCAGGTACTGGGAGGTCACCAGAAAGTCCCTCTGGAGCCTTCCCTTCTCCAGGCTGAAACTTCCCACTTAACAGAGCTGCTTATGATATCCAGATGGCAGTAAAGCTTGCTTCTCATCCTGCTTGGTGCTAAGAAGTTGCATGGGCCATGGAACAAAGCACGGAGCTGGGATTTGGGAGCCCATGTTCAGCTCATCCGTGGTATGGCCTTGTCCAGCCACCATGTCATGCTCAGGCTTCTCACCACTTGCAACACTCAAAGCCTGTACCTTTGGTTTAAGGTCTTTCTTCCAATGGACAGCATATTCTAGTTTACTTAATAAGCCTCAAATTGACTCCCTGATCTTTCAGAAAAGGACTCGGGACCATCAGAAGAGAACTGGTTTCCCATGATTGAAAGATTTTATTTATTTATTTTATTTTTCAGGCTTTCCAGCTGCAAACCAAAATGTTTTCCTTGGAATAATTTCAGCCAAATAAGACTTCAGTCCTGGCTCAGAGCCTTGCTGCCCAAGGTAGTATAACTTCAAGCAGCCAGAATTACACTTTCTACCTCAAAGAGCTCAAAAATTCCACATAAAACAAGTGACAGCTGACAGCAGGATGCCAAGGAAACCATAGTGATTAATCCTCCCTTCCCATGAGGAGAGGGCATCAGAATAACGGGTCATTTTGCAGGACTAGGCTCTTCACAGTCCCGACTCATTTCAAGTACGGCAAGCATCAGTACAACAGCTTTGAATTCATCATCATGAAGCCACCAGTTTCTAACAAAAAGAGAAGAAAACGAGCAAGACAGCTGAAATGTTATCAGTTTTTAAGGTAAGACAAATGCTAAACCCAGACCTCTTAATGCAGCGTTTCCCAGACCAAGGGGGAGGGTTTCTTGCTCTCCATCCTGCCCTCCAGAGCTTTTGCAGAAGAGCTGTGAAAAGTGACTTGTCTGAACAAAGGGATCCTTCACAATTATCTGGAAGCCTTTAGAAATGGATGATGTTAAATGTCACATTTTTATGCGGCTATCACACAGGCCTCAAGGAAGAGCTGAGCTTATGTCAGAGTTGGTATTTGTTTTTCTTTCTGCAGAGATGCACATTTCGGTGCGAAGGCTTCTCTCCGCAAAATACATTTCTTGAGCAAGACAGTGATGTGAAAAGAGGAATGCTTTGAAGATCCCTCCCCTCCTTTTAATTACAGAGTTTAAATACAATATTTGGGGTAATAAAACCAGATTATTCCACCAATATTCAAGCAGAGCAGGGTTTAGCACTCAATAGCTCTCACCAAAACCCACGGAATTCAGACAACCAAGTTGCTGAACACAAGCAGAGACCACAGGAACCATCTCAAAGTGAACTGTAGAAATAACAGCTTCTCATCTCTACAGAGAACACTTAATAACACCACCACCACTGCTGCACTGCTCAAAGGTGGCCAATCCCTACTTAACACTGATGCTCTGGGAGGCAACTCTGCTGAGCATGGATTGGGAACTTCCCAGTTCTCTGGTGCTTGCCACCTCTCCTTCCCCACCATCTCCAAAGGGTCGGTGTTACCCCACCCACCCTCTACCTGCCCTGCTCCTGCCGCTGTCTTTCCACCTAGGCTGCCGGTATCCAGCCTTGCAGACAGGAGCTATGACTAATGTTCTGGTTTGCAAACACAACCAGACTCGCAGCTCTTCCCACAGGCATTTACCAGCGTATTTTAGGAAATGGTTTGCACAGATGGCAGCAGGTTCCTGGAAAACTGTTGAATCCTCCTCCATGTGCCATGGAGATGGCATTATTCTTAGAATAGGCAGCTCTGCCTTGATCTGTTCTACCAAACTATGTATTTACCAGCCTTGATATTATTAGACACCGGCAGTTTACTCAGAAAAACCCCAACCAAACAGCAGTGCCAAGGCACTTTTCCTAAGCAAGGGGCAGCCTGAGCATGCACCCCTCAGCGGGAATGGCAGAAAAGCCCTGGACAGGGCTGGGGTTGCAGCCAAGTGGGAAGGGCTGGCCCACAGCAAACCCTTCCAGACACGCTCCCAAAGGTGGCAACAAACACAGCGGCTGCTCGAGCAACTGTGCTCACGTGGCTACAGCCCATGGCTGGCTCTGCAGCAAATTGACACTGCTTGTCCAGGGAGAAGCCCCACGGAACAATCTCAGTTCTACCATCACCCCAGCTGGCTTGGTGACGAGGTAGGGCTTCTCTGCTCCCCAGGTCGCCCCAAATCCACTTGAAGATCATCAGCTGGACCTCGGTAAGGGACTGGAGCCCACCCTGCAGCAGGAGCATGAGCGATCTTCTAAAACCCAATTTTTGCCCCCGCTCAGACAACATGCAACTTAGTTGGCAATATTCTTGCTATCCAGGGATGCCTCTCAGCACTAGAAACCAAGGTGAGCTAAAAGCAAAGTATCAATGTCCTTTCAGGCTATACTGCATCTCTTCTCCTGGGCATTCCACCCTCCATTGCACAAACCTACAATATGCCCCATAACCAAACAAAGTCTCCTTCCAAGGAGGACATTCACCCCTGAAGCTGCCTTTACCATCCTGAATTCAGGGACACAAGCAAGTGCTGGAGATGCGTCAGGAAAGAGACAGGAACACAGTATTTTAAGAAGTGGGTTAAGTGAAGTTGAGATAAGAACAGTCTGTTCAACGCTGAAAAAAAATCCCATTTCTTTCAAGAGGATCCTCAAGTCAGCTGCCTGAGATGCTACACCTGGTCAGAGCCACCTGCAGCAGCCTGCCATGAGAAGATGAAAGGATTAGGAAACAACAGCATGAGGAAGCGGTTACGACAGAACAAAGTGTTGTGGCACGAACCCTGGACGTCTCTTAATTGCCATCTGGAATCAGCAAAATTCATTTAAGGCTTTATTTAACAAAACAGCCTTCCCACCTCAAAAGTCAGAGGGCCCAGCGTAGACAAAGACATGCACGAGGCACTTGGATGACTCAGGCCATCTAGCTCGAGGGGCATGTGCTTATGAGAGCACATCTGGCTGAGCTGCTTTTCTACAGACGACACCGAAAAATTCTTTGCAAATTTCAGTACAATTACAGCATAAAAATTGCCAACAAAAGAGAAAAGGGGAAAATGAGGCAAAGGCTAAACTGAAAGCACTGCTTCAGAGGACAGTCATTTCCTCACCAGAGTCTGTCCCGTCACTGCCTGTAGCTGGATGAGCACCCAGTGGTGACAGAGGATTTAGGGTAGGGCCCACAGACTGAACTGATTTTTGTCAGCTTGTAAAAGGGGGGGGAAAAAAAAATGCACACAACTTGTTTCAATTTCTAGGCTTTAAATAAGAGAAACCACAGACTTCCAAAAATGCAGGAGCCTCGAGGCACGTTCATATTTCTGTCAAAGGTGCAACTAAGACACTGACATACCTGCAGCATGTTTAATCAACCTGACTCAAGTGCCAGAAAGAGTGAGAAGGGAGCCTCGTCCTGCCACAGCTTCACAGCTATTGCTGCTGTGATAGACTTGATCGAAAGTAGGTCTCATGCTGCAGTTATAATTACAATGTACAGTACTAGCATGAGTGTGCTTCACAGACTTTCAGTATGATTTAAGCTGCTACAGGAACAATTCTCCTAACTAATTCCACCTTTAAAGGTGTTCAAGTGATGGAGAAGCCTGGCTTTCCATTATTTTTAGTGGAGCTACCAGCCCTGACAGGCACACGGCCACAGAGTGACTGAGGGACTTGGCTCACTCCAAGGCGAAGTTAGCAGATCCTCTCCTGAGCTGCCTGTAGCTATTGCAGTTTTCTGCTCAGGGCTTACCTCCACATGCTGGTCCAAGAGCTGCAGTGCCCCTGGAACCGGTCTGCAGGCAGAGCTGGCACCCCAGCCTCACAGGCAGCAGTGCCACCACAGGGAAATGAAGAAAGGAGATACCTTTTAGAGCTCAAAAACTCACCACAAAAACAAACAACCAAACCAAACAACAAAAACCCCTAACACAACGGACTGGCTTCTAGATTACCTTGGCACCATCCAGAACACTGGCTCATGTACCCCAGTGATAATTCATTGATAGCTAATTATCTTCTGCAATTTCCTCACTTCTTGCATAGTGAGTCAAAAAAAAACCCCAAATATTTCACTCTGGGCTAAAATGTGACATTGACATCTACGGCAAGATCTTGCTGCTCTGCTAGTGGTGACAAATTTTAGCAGTACCACCTAGTAGCTCTGCTCACGTGCAGGACCTCAGGCTCATCACCCCTGCTGCAACATCTGCTTTATATTGAAAGCTTCTTGCATCTCTCTTGGCAGTCTCTGAGATACCGCCAGGCCACAAAAATTAATCTGATCATTTGATTTTCATGATTAATTATCTCCTGATCAGTAGCTTTCTCCCCCCACCTTTTGTAAGAATAGTTATTGCCCAGCCCTGCCCTTAATTCATCACATCAAATTTGATTTTTCGTATCACACTCTGACAAGTTGTGGCTAAAGTCATGAACGAGCACTGCCTGGCCACACATCGGATATGCTTGGGGACAGCAGTCGAGATGGAGCACTGACAGTTTGGCTTGAAATAAGCTCCAGTCAGCCCGTTGCCATGGGAAGGCATCACTTACTACATGGGGAGATGCTCACATGAGCTGATTGTCCTGACCCCCTCACCATGGCATGATGAGAAGAACACAATCTCCTGCTCTCTAAAAAGAGAAAGTCCTCTTCTTTCTCTTTCCACTGCCCTGTTTTAAAGCCCAAAGGGATGCTACTTCCAACATCACCTTGCTGTGCTGCGCCTTCAAAGTGCCACCGAACCCTCACTCTGGTAACAAAAGCAGAAATTGCCGGCAGGGATTATAATGCAGACAGCAGTGGCCACAAACAACCTAATTTTCCCCTGAGGCAGGCCGTGTATGCTTTTTCTTGTTCAGAGCCATCTGCAAGGAACTGGATATTTGCAAATAAAAAGAGATTAGGGAAAGGCATTAATCCAGTGTCTGCTGCTCATTCATGCTGTCCCCTGAAAGAGGGCCCAGATACAACATCTAAGTCATAACACTCAGTTCTGAGCTGCTGGTAAATTAAAAAAAGAAAGAAAGAAAAAAGATGATTATTAACAGATACACCGAGTTCGGATATCACTTTTTAGACCAACTAAGCCCCAGGAAGGCCACAAGACATGGAGCTGGTAAGGAACCCAAGTGAGATTTCCTCTGGGGAAGGGCAGCTCCCCATCAGCTGTGCCCCACCGTGCACCCAGCCCCAGCAGGGAAGACACAGTATGGCCAGGAATAGGATAGGAGCCAAAATGGCAATAGCTTGTCCTGAAACCCTTGCTCTTGGGAAGGTCTAACTTCTTGAAACCTACCAAAACAGCACAAGCAGGGCTTTTGGTCCCTGGGTGGGATGGCAAAGGCTTCTGCTGTCAGATGGAAGGGCACAGCAGAAAACGGCATCCACAGCTTTTACAAAAAGCTCTGCTCGGTGCACACAAGATGAGATGTTGTATGCAAGGGCATCGAGACAGCAAGCTCACTTCTACTTTTGGGGGTTTGTTCTTTTTTTCCACATCCACAGTAATTATGTGTCAGTCAGCGCTGCTTTTCTGGAAAATAAATAAATAAAATATTAAGCATGGGGAAAAACATCCAGTTCAGAAACACGGATGAAAAACATGTCATCCCTGCGTATTGTCTACCAGCAGCCACTTGTCAGAGAGTATGTTGCCTGACAGAGCTGATGGGTGCTCGGCGCTGCTCAGGTTCGGGGGTTGACGCCTTTCAGACGTAGCTGGCACGTGCAGCGTTCAAAGGCATCGCACACGTGGCACCACCTGCATCCTCTGCCTTGGGAATCGGGAGCAGATTCCACATGACAAACGCTGTCCGGCGACCACTGCCATCTGATGTTTTCTATTCGGTGCTTTTTCAGCTTTATTTCGTTGCACTGACTGATAAACTGACATACGTTTTCATCGGTCAAGGTCTCACTGCTTTACCTTGAGTTGCAGGTCTTCATCAGAGAGCAACCAGCCAGCCCACTTAGGTGCTGGCTCACAGTGCCTTATGGATCCCTATTCAAAACACCTCTGCAACCTGGAGTTATTCCACCTTACTAGTGCAGGGCCATCTCATGCTCAGCAAGCCAAAACTCTCCCGCCACTGGCATTCATTTCATTATCACCTCGGAAAAAATACATTTGTTTTTCAGGTGAAAATTCTGGCCAACTTTCAGGCAAAAGAGCTGGATAGGTGGGAAGGATACTCAGGTAGCACCTCAGAGGAAATGGTCATTTAGAATTCCTGGAAGCGACCTGAGGGGGTTTTAAGGACACAGGTTTCAAATACATGGGAGAGCTGAAAGCTGGTGTCAGTCAGCCTCACAACTCCACACCATCCAGGGGAAAGGTACAGACACCCAGCCTAATGGGGTGACTTCAGCTGGTCAAACACACTGGGAGACATGCACAATAGCCACGGGAGAAGCTTGGGAGTGGGGATGGTCGCGACTGGGTGACCACTGCAAGTGGTGTCTGAGAGTTCCCTATGTGACAGACTCCTTACGCCAAGCCAGCCCCAAGGTTTAGCCAGGCTGTGAGGGGGTAATGCCACTACCCACACTCACCCCAGGAGTCATTTTGGCCCACCAGCACTGAGCCCCATTCCTCCTCTACGACCTTCAGTTACAGCCCTCAGCAGCTCCAGCCCTCCTGGCCTCCACAGCCCAGCCACAATCCCCCTTCTAGAAGGGTGGCACATCTTCCTTTGCCCTGGACTCACCTTACATCTGAAAACCCCTTTAATTCTCATTTGGAAGCTGCAAGTCCAAACAGCCCAATTGCCTTATGAGACGAAACAAGGTCCTGGATGTCAATATTCAAAGAAAAATCGGTGTCTATAGCAGAGCACATCTCTCACAGATGCAAGGAGTGCACGGAGGTAAACTTAGTCCAGCCCAGTATGGCTGCGTCCCCTGAGGTGACTACTCGATGAGTTGGCTGCAACACCTAGAGAAGGTGTCCTCAGGACACACTAACATTTCCCACCTCCCTCTTCAAGTGTTTGTGAAATCAGCCCAAGCGTCACTCAACCCAAGCAGTCTTTTGGCATCCAAAAGGCCTCAAAGCCACCCTTGTGTTGCCATACCATTAGTTTAAATCAGTTTTACAGCCAGTTCCCTGATCAATAAAAATGCAGAAACATGACTGGAGAAAGGAATTAGCATCTGTAATCCCATGAGTACATAAATCCCCTCTGGTCAATCAGTTATTAATGGCTGTTACATTTATCGGGGTTTATAGCAGGCCTACAAACCTGAGCCATCAGAAGTAGATACTGAAGAAGACACGGTAAAAAAAGATATTTGATTACTGACTCCTCACAGCAAGTGCTGACAGACTACATATTTGGCTCGCTCTCTCTCCTGTTAGCAAGACTACTAATGAGCTTGCCAATTAAGAGCCAATCTAAAGACCTTGGAGGGGAAGCTGTCAAGAACATGAACTCCCATGCCTCTGAGGAGCAGCTGCAGGACTTGTGACAGGGGCCACCTCCCAACATTTCTTGCTGATGCCATCCACTGACCCCTTTACCTCCCACAACTCATTCCTTTCACCCAGGAAATACACTTGTGACACAAGCATATTACAGCTTCTAAAGGCACCGGCATTGAAAATAAACACATGTCGAAGGGTAATAAAACCTCCCTTGCTCCTCATCATTGAGGAGACCTTACTAGGTCAAATGCTGGAATTACTGGGAAAGTGCACAAGCTTTAAAATAATAATAATAATAAGAAGAAAAAAGGTCACTAATTACACATCATCGTGTCTGTCTAACTATTCTGGGATACATTTTGTATTTTTGGATGCGTGTTTCTATACAAGGAATCGAGGACGTTTGAGCAAGAGAATTTGGGCTCCTTACTCCCTTTGGGTATTTCTGTGCACGTTCCTCCCTTCATCAGTAATTAACTTAATGCAGTTTATGAAAGGAAAGGCCAAAGCGTAAATACTACACCAGGCCAAAACGTCTGCTAACAAAGCTTTATAACCTCCAGTGCCACCGGCCCTGGGGACACATACAACCGGCCCCAGCGCACACCGCTGCAACACCTGAACAGCACTGCGAGCGCCTTGAGCCGAGCACTCAAATCTTTCCAGCACCACCACACAACTGCCTTGGCTTGTCTTTTAAGCAGACAATTTCATTTCGGAACTGCTGTATTTCCTTGCGCTTTTCTTCCTGCCCAGTCATTCAGCGGGTAACTAACAGTGGCATTTCCAACAGGGAACTGCGACCGACACATTTCACCCCTGAAGTACCCCCCGGTGACTGCACATACAGGTCAAATTTTATTGCAAGGCTCACGTCCAAGGGACTGTAAAGAAAAGAACGGGAGCTGGACTCCCGCTCTCGGTTTGCTTCCAGATTTATCAATCCCCCATTCATTTCATCGCACCACGCGATGAGTAACCCTCTGGAAATAACCTTTCGCAGAAAGCTCTGTTAGCGAAATAAAGAAATGCCATAGTTTCTCTGAAACCGTATCCTTCTGCTGAAACTAATTATGAGAAAGCTGTTGCTTAATGAAAGTTTGCTTTAATATGACTTATGCTATTCATAAGTTTGCTTTGGACAGCAGCCAGGTTTTTTAAATTAAATATTAGCAGTCTGTTAACCTATCAAACAAACCTAAGCATGTCAAGTTAGTATTTTAATAGTGTTTTTTCTTCTCCTCCCAGCCTAGGTTTGGCTTCCTAATTGACTTGCTGCTTTAAAGTCAGTAAACTCAAAAGTCTGAGGAGAAGATGTCACACTTTAATGGTTTAGGAGTGCTCACTTTGTCTGGGTGATTGATGGATCAAATGTGTGCCGAGGAATGCCGCAATGTTTCTTTCATCATTTCTGCTTCTCACGGGGCTGAGAACTGGACTATCTCTAAACCTCTTTGCTGCTAGCAACAATAATCAAATTATCTCATTCATTATAAATGTAAAATCCATCTTACTGTCCTGAAGGGATGTTATTGAACTGACATTACTGCGTGAACACAGACAAAGGTGTATGTGCGAATTTATCACCTAGGATGCTGTTGAATCTACGCACCAGGCACGCTGGGCTCCCTCTGGCTCATTACACCCCTTTCTGGTTATTGCCAGCCCCGACCTGTTTGGCAAATGAGATATGAAAGAGCTGCACAGACACGGCAGTGACAGGTCCTTCAAAAACGCAGCCGAGACGCGGGAGAACATTCAGAGATGAAAGGTAAAGAAAGGCTGACGCGTTAATCGAGGCTTCCACGTCTGACAAAAGGCACAAACGTAGATGGAGAGCCCTCACTAAGGCAATATTTAATATTTTCAGAGTGCTTTTCGACTATAATTATTTACTTTCAGTGCCACCTAATCAAGGAAAGGACTGCAATGTTTCTGATCCCAAGATGAGGGTGGAAAGGTAAAAAAAAAAAAGCCATTAAAATAATAAGCGTGCTCTGCGCAGTGACTAACAGAGGCTACACGTACATTCACACGCCTCTATCAAATTTCCTAGTGCGAGATCACTGTTTCTGACCGCCGGCCCTGCCAGTGGGATGTGAAAGTCAGGCAGGTTCTCTACAATGCTGACATCGCACTTATTAAAGGTTTTACATATAAAGCTTAGTTAATAAATCTGCTGACGATGCAGAAGCCAGAATAACAGCCTGCTCCTTCTACGGAGCAGGGAGGCTCTCCCAGATGACAGGAGAGCAGAAAAGGCGTCGAAATTCCCTGAGGTCAGGCAAGGGGACTGGCATGAATATCCACCCCATTACAGCAAGTCTGCCCAGTGGGCTCCAGAAAGAGAGGACTGCAAGAAATCCCTCAGGACGCCGAGTCCAGTGCACCCAAGCGTAAGCAATCAGAGGAAGAATGAGGCAGGAGGGATCAAGAACATTGCCAACACCCCCAGGCCCTGAAATAGTAGAGGATTTGTTAAATCCCAGGGAGCGGCCCCAGCTGTATTCAGCACAGGAGGATAAAGCAAAGCCCCGGCAGTGCTGGCAAGTCTGGAAAGGGTGGTATCCCCTTTCCTCTCTCCAGATCTAAGGAGCACAACTCGAGGTGACAAGCAGGGCTGGACAACCGGGTACCCCAAACACGTTTCTGCTCTCACCAGACGCTGCTGGCCCTGCCCACCACCGAGGCATGGGGGGAGGACTAGACTTGCACTTCAGTCACTGCATAAAGTGTCTGTTACTGATGTTGCTGGGACATTTGTCCTCAACCCAAAGGTACCTCCAAAGTCCCCCATGAACTTAAAAGGGGATGCTGGGTGATTTATTCTAGAATACCTTCCCTGTCCTGCCTCAAATGAGCTTTCACTGCAGCTGCTATGCCTCTTGTTTGTTTGTTTAGCGTATCACCCAGGGCAATACAAGAAGGAAAAGGTGCTGTGTTAGCCAGTCCTGGGATGAATCTGACTGCATCACACACCAGTGGACGTGCAGGTGCCAGCTGTGATTTTTTCCTCTGCTCTCACCACTTCTAACTTGTACAATCCCCCTTGGAGATCTTCACATTTTAGTCTGACCTCTGAGACTGCTCATTTATTGTAATGACAAGTCAGGAATGCCAGCCTTCCTCCCTTGCTCTATCGGGATGCAGAGAAAACAAAGCAGTGGTAACACAAGTATTGCCTGAACAGGTAGGCATGTGTTTCAGCTTTTGCCTTAGTAAAGAATCGAGACCAGGGCCACCAAAAAAAGCACAGTCTCCCCTCTCAGTTTTGGGGAGGGGAGATCAAACCCACCCAATGTCCACACTGCAGTGCTGATGAGATTTCCCGTGAGTACAGCAGGGATTCAGTCGCATCCAAGGAGAGCTTTGCTGGCTTGCCCTCGCCAGGGCCATTTGCAGGACAGTCGTGCTTTCCTTTGTTCCCCATCTCTTTTCTTCAAATCTTCCTGGTGTTGCCTCCCTCCCCCCTCCCATGCTCTGGCAGGGATGCTAAATGCTGATGAGACAATACTTGATCCATCTTCAAGCACTTATTTTCAGGCAATTAACTTGGCATCATAGAAGCACTTAAGAAGCCTTGCTTTCCGGAGTGGGAGACAACTGACTAAAAAGCTAAGCAAAGTAGTAAATTATTGTCAAATGACTAAAAAAGAACAGGAAGGGGGGTAAAAAAAAGAAAGGAAAGGAAAGGAAAGGAAAGGAAAGGAAAGGAAAGGAAAGGAAAGGAAAGGAAAGAAGAAAGAAAAGAAAAGAAAAGAAAAGAAAAGAAAAGAAAAGAAAAGAAAAGAAAAGAAAAGAAAAGAAAAGAAA
>JAAGNO010031043.1:31984-44839 GCA_033439905.1 Ceryle rudis
TCAGGCAGCTGTAGAGAGTGATGAGGTCTCCCCTCAGCCTCCTCTTCCTCAAACTAAACAGCCCCAGCTCCTTCAATTGCTCTTCACAAGATTTATTCTCCAGTCCCTTGACCAGCTTCGTTGCCTCTGCACTTGCTCCAGCACCTCCATATCTCTCTTGTATTGAGGTGCCCAGAACTGGACCCAGTACTCAAGGTGTGGCCTCCCCAGTGCTAAGTACAGGGGGACAATCACCTCCCTCCTTCTGCTGTCACACCATTTCTAATAGAAGCCAGGATGCCATTGGCTTGCTCGGCCACCTGGGCACACTGTGTGTGTTTAAACTTCGGTGAGAAGAACATCACTCATTTTTCTTAGACCATCCTGGAAAGGGTTATGGTCAGGTGTAGGGGACCAGATGTTCAGAGGAGCTCGGCTCCCAGGTTAGGAACTTCATGAGGTTCGTTTTTTACCTCTGTTTCTCTCCACAAAAACTAGAAGGTGCTTAGCAGGGCTGCCAAGTGGAGTTTTGAAACCTCAATGTCTACGTCAAAAATAAAGCGATCACAAAAGGAGCTGGATCCGATGTCTCAGAAATGACAGCATTTTAGCACTTACTGATCTCAACTTGGGGAAAGAGTTGAAATGCTTCAACAGAAGGATCACAGAGCACAGTGTTCATTATTTACTTCATTATTTTTGTACCCATAAGAGAATATTTCAGCAATTACAAATTGTACTGTTGGTTTCGTTAATCTCTTACGAGCTGCAGAGTTCATTATGGGGATGTCGTTCCAGAATATTTTGTGCCTCTTTATCCTCCATTTCTCAGAGCACCTTCTGCTCATCTTGGCTGGATCGAGTGCCCTCGTTGTCTGTGCTGCTTCTCTCTCCTCTGTCCCAAAGCGAATGCAGAATGGGACCCTCAGAGTGTGAGAACAGCCACTGTAACAGAGAGGGTAGGAAGAGAAAGTACTTGATATAATGCCTACACTAGACCAACAGATGAACCACTTGCTAGAAAACAACTTAAGCGAGATGAACTGTAGTTATAAATAAATCATTGGTGGTGCTTGTAGGGCAAGTTTGGAAGCTTGTCATAGCACCTGCTTTTTATTATGCTGCTCTTTAAATGTTTGACGGGTGCCCTGACTTGTACAACCACATTTGTATGCTCTCTTTCTTTGAACAAACAAGCACGCCTGCTTTGTTCCGCTCAGGAAACAAAATGCGCAGCCATGCATTAAAAACCCGAGGAATGCAAACTGCAGCCAGCCAGCTTTATTCTCCGGCAGCTGTCTTTCAAAGGAGAGTGGAGTTTGGAGGAAACCTTCAGTTCTAGGTGGGTTTGTCAGGTCCGGTGTACTCTCAGCAGTAGAATGCTGCTGCATGGAAATGGGGCACAGGGTTTGTGGCAGCTAAGAATGGGGGGTCCCAGTGTCCTGCTGCCGGGGTGCAGCAGCCCCTGAGAAGCGGGTGGCCTCAGAAGCTGGAGTAGACACCATCTGTAGGCAGCATGGGAAGGATGGACAAGATGCGTCAACCTGAAGCAGGAGTTCTTCCATGAGCTCTGGCTCCTCAGGAGCACTGCACTTAGGAGAAGTTGATCCAGTAAAGTGCTTTGGCCAGAAGAGCAAGCTGCTTTTGCCTTCTCCCCCAGACCATGTCTGTGCTTAGGTAGGCTGGATTTGCAGCGTGCAAGGCCATGGGGCAACAATAATAATTTTCCTACTTGCATGAAAAAAAAAAAAAGGAAGCTGTAAAAAGGTACTGGCCAAGGAGGGCCTGCCCTGCTGGCCTGCCAGTTCCTGTGGGGCAGTGTGGGGCCAGGTCTTGCCGTCAGCTGTCTCAGTGAGGTGGGGGTTGATGATCCATGTGGCAGCAAAGACAAAAGCATTGATAGGCTGGTAACTGCAGAGGCATCTCAGAGATGTCTGGTGGGAACTGTAGCTTCTTCCTCCAAGGTGGCAGGACTGTTAGCCCAGCTGAAGGGCATCTACACCAATGCACCCAGCATGGGCAACAAGCAGGAGGAACTGGAGGCCATTGTGCATCAAGAAAGCTGTGATCTAGCTGCCACCGTGGCACCGTGGTGGGATGATTCACATGGTCAGAGTGCTGCAGTTGATGGCTGCCAGCTTTCCAGAAGGGACAGGCGAGGAAGACAAGGTGGTGGGGTGGCCCCTCTATGTCAGGGAGGGATATGAATGTCTGCAGCTGTATGATGGAGATGATAGGGTGAAGTGTTATCTCCATCTGCTTGAATGGAGGAAGGGTCTTTAGAAGGACCTGGACAGGCTGGATTGATGGGCTGAGGTCAATCATATGGTCTTCAAGAAGGCCAAGTGCCGAGTCCTGCCCTTGGGTCACAGCAACCCCAGGCAGCGCTCCAGGCATGGGGAGGAGTGGCTGGAAAGTGCCTGGCAGAAAAGGCCCTGGGGGTGCTGGTGGGGGACACCCGGCTGAGCATGAGCCAGCAGGGTGCCCAGCTGGCCAAGAAGACCAAGGGCCCCCTGGCCTGGCTCAGAACTGGTGTGGCCAGCAGGAGCAGGAAGGTGATCATGCCCCTGCCCTCGGCCCTGGGGAGGCTGCAGCTTGAGCACTGTTCTCCCATGTAGCAAGTGATAGGACAAGATGAAAAGGCCTCAAGTTGCATCAGGGGTTGTTTAGATTGGGTATTAAAAAAAATTTCTTCACTGACAATGTTGTCAGGCACTGGAACAGGCTGCCCAGGGAGGTGGTGGAGTCACCATCCCTGAAGATATTTAGTGCAGACGTAGTGCTGAGGCCCATGGTAGTGGTGGCCTGGCAGTGCTGGGCTAACAGCTGGACTTGACAATGACAATCTTACAGGCGTCCCAACCAAAACAATTCTGTGACTTCTCATTGCATTGCTTAAAGTGGTTCCCTGTTGAGGGCTGACGCCAAAAGCAGGTTGGAAGCTTTCATATCGAGGATACTTCAACAGGTAGGTAGAGATTGAGAAATACAACAGAAAAGCAAAGCAGCACACAGCATTTTCCCCTACCGTGGCTTGTTAGTGTCTAAATCAACACTTGGGTGCAATACAGGGCTTCCCAGAACCGCCAGACTGGAGTTACTCACATCTTTGTAAACACGCACATTTTAACAGACCATGAGTCTACATAGCTCAGAGGTGTCAAATGAAGAAAGAAATAGACTGCCTTTCAATGAATTTCAAATAAGGAAAGCATTTAATTATGCACAGTTCTGCAACGCTTTGGACACTGCTTTTCAAGGAGGGAAAAGGGTTGTAACTCAAAGGTATTTACTCTAATGAAAAACTACAATTGTTCAGGCTGTTCCCAATATATTCAAATAAAAGAAGATGGGTTGAGATTTTTTTCCCCTTCAAAAGAACACTTAGGAAATTACATCACAGCCAACCCTTCCCCCTCATCTTTTTTGTCAGCAAATCCGATAAATCCACAAAATGCCAGGAATTAAATTCTAAGGTTGGCAATCTGTCACTGACATATGTTCTTGCCATTTTTTTTTCTCCCCCCACCGAGTCCCGAGATAAGGCCGCAGTGTGGAATTTCTCAGCACCAATTAGTATTTGGTGGCTTTCATTCTCCACCTTCCTTTTTCCCTTTCCCCTCCTCTAATCAATGTGATTTACTTTGCTATCCCACAAGCCAATTTTTCAGGAGTCCTCGGGGTAAAAAAATAACATGACCCAACTTGCGGGAACTTGGAGACACTCTGTGCACGTAACAACACGCTCCAGAGTAACATCACCGGCTTCCAGCCTGACACCAGACAGCCCCACCATACCCTGCCACAACATAGTTCCTTCCCTTTGGGAAACACTCAGCACAAGCTGTCCAAACATTATTTACAGTTTCAAGTGTTGCTTTATTTATGGCTGAAATTCTCCCTGTTCAGAAGGGAGAGCGACTGAGTAACTTATTAGGAATGTTCCTGGGGAATGGGGGAAAGGGGGGAAATGAGATCATTCCGAACTCCAAAAACATTTACAGCTTTTATGTAAAAATTAAAATTGGATCATTATAAAAAAACACCACCACCAAACAACAAAACCCAAACAAAAAAACCCAACCAAACCATAAAAACCAACCCAACCCAAACAAGCTTGAGCTGGTGTTTTGCCAAGCTACAGGTGGGTTTTTGAAAGGAGGGAGAGGATTCCAGCTTTCTTGTCTGGAGAAGCGTGACTTCTGGGAAGATTAAATACTTGAGGTAGATTTATTTACACAATACGTGGGAAGTGTGAACATATGCTACCTAGGAGGCCTCTCTCATGCCAGCATCTCCAGAACCCAAGAGGGTTTTTCGTTTGGATTTTGTTTGTCTGGTGGAGTTGTCTGTTTGGGTTTGTTGCGTTTTGAGTTTGGTTTGGTTTTTTTTTCAAGAACACAAAAATAATTTTTAAAGAGTATTTTGCAGTCATAAGCATTGGCTTCTGAGGTCTTGAGAATGCATCTGTTAATAGCCATTTGGGTAATTAATAGAGATAATCATTGGCATCTTCTTACCTGTAGATTTCTAACACAGACTGACTCAGTTTGAGTATTGAACTTGAAAGCGTTGGGTGCTGTTTGCAGCCGTGGTAAATACATCTCTCCTGGTTACAGATCACAGAATTGCTATGGTTGGGAAAGATCCTTAAAATCATCAAGTCCAACCATTTTCTACCTCTACCAGGACGACTACTACACCACATCCTTGAGCGCCACACCTGGACGGCATCCAGGGATGGTGACTCAACCACCTCCCTGGGCAGCCTGTTCCAGCCTTTGATAACTCTTTTGGTACAGAAGTTTTTCCTCACGTCCAATCTAATCCTCCCCTGGCACAATTTGAGGCCATTTCCTCTCGTCCTTTCAGTTGTGACTTGTAGGGAGGTGGTGGTCGGTCTCTTCTCACAGCCTCCCTTCAGGCAGCTGCAGAGAGCAAGAAGGTCTCCCCTCTGCCTCCTTTTCTCCAGACTAAATCACCCCAGCTCCCTCAGCTGCTCCTCATAAGACTTATTCTCACAACCCTTCATCAGCTTCACTGCCCTTCTCTGGACAACAGATGCTCCCCACAGTTGTAAATTCAGTTCAGACCCCAACCTTCCCAAAACTCTGCCCTGCAATTCTCTTACAGCAGATGTTTTCAAATCAATGGTAGGGAGATTATTTCTTTCAAAGATACCCTAGGATAGGAAAGGCACGATGAGGCTTGCCCAAGGCCAGATGGACAAAGAAATCAATGGGAGAATTAGAAAGGGCAAATAGGATGCACACCACCAGAACTTCTGGTGTTTAGTTCATTATAAAGCAGGGCCTGCACCAGTAATGACAAAGAAACGATACCATGATTCGTTTGGTTACATCTACAGGCATCATCATTTTGTGAGGAGCTGGCAGCTCCCAAATAGTTGACTTCCAGAGAGTTCAGTTAAATATAACCCTCTCTGCCCGAGCCAGGAATAAAATCTATTCCATTTAACGTGATTTCAGCTAAATCTGAAGAGTTAACAGCCAAAGAGCTACGTATTGATTACGCCACTTCCATTCTGATGAAAAGGATTTTGAAATAGCACCCAGAATCCAATATTTTCCTTGATTCCATTAAATTTTGCTACCAAAGGGTTTCTGTTTGTGTTATAATAAAGTAGCATACTCACAGGTATCCCTTCCAGGTTCCAGGTGCTCCTGGACATTTATCAGCCCCCGCAACAAATGCACACATGCGACCATATCCCCATGCACATAAACACATATTCCTCCACATACACTTCCCTTTCATTTCCTTAGGGTAGACAAAAAAAAAAAAAAAAACCCTACTAAAGGAAACGGAGTTTGTTTTAGTGTCTCAAATCGGCAAGGAATTTGGGCATGCTATATTGTTTTCAGCCTGTCGGCTAGACAAGAGTTACTCAAGGCTGCTGGTGGGAACATAGTCGTTCATGCTGCTTTGTAAGGAAATAGAGACGTGGAAATAAACAAACAAACAAACAAACAAAACCGCCAAAAAACCCCAAAATGTGATATGCAAACACACGAATACCACATACACCAGAGAAAATGCCTGCTTAGATAACTTCTTCTAACGCTTCGCAGTGATTTAGCTCTCCAGCCTGAGGGCTTGTAGGTAGGCAGGCAGGACGTTTTAATGCCCTTCCCCTAGTTCATTAAAAGTATCAATCAGGGGAGCTCTCTTCTGAAGCCAAGTGAGCATCATCCACATTAAAGCAATCAGAAGTACTTCCCACGGAGGTCCACATGGCATCTGTCCTTCTGCACGGCCGATGCAAATACTCATTCTTTATAACTAAGTCTTAAAATTGGAAAGACATTTTCTTCCATCTTACATCACTGCAGAAAAACTAAGGGGGGGGAGGGGGTGGAAGTATCCCAGGACAGTCATAAATCAGACTGTTTTACTTGCTGTAGTCATATCTTTATTAAAAAAAAAATAACCAGAAGTAACCTGATGTTCTTCTGGATACCCATAAGATGACGATTGGTGTCGTGGTCAGACAGGTATAAAGCAAAGCTACAGAGAGGAAGAAGAAATGAAAGTCTGAAAAGAAAAAAACAATGCAACCAATTCACAACAGAAGTCTGTGGCTTAACTTCTAAGCTTCAGTTACAGTTTTTGATGGTTTTCTTGTACTCGATACGGCTCCGCAGTGTAACAAGCAGCAAAAGTAAAAGAAAAGTCAAAGAAACTTTTTATTAGGTTCGTGACAATCGCGAAGGTGTCAGGGCTCATAAATACACTGCTGCCCACTTCTTTCATCAGACTGTCGACTGTGAAATGCGCCGAATGGTCGCTCACTGGTTGCCCTGTCAGTGGTTTTCAGCTCCACCAAACGCAGACTGAGCTGTGCCCACGACAAAATAACTACCAGAAAAAAAAGTGCCTCGCAACTCCCATTAGGACTTGTGACAGCACCTAGACAGCCGCAGATGAGGAAGCCAATGATCTCATCTCCATGGAAAGACAAACAACTCTCTCTCTGAAGAGATCTCGAGCTCAAGAACGGTAAAAAAAAATCTCATTTTGATGCTGTCCTCTGCAGTGCCTGATCGTCTTCCAAACACAAAGGAAAAAGCAAGTCCGGTAACATTTATTAACTTTTCAATCTTGTTTCAATATCAAAAGAAATCCAAGTGTGACATAACTCTTCACAGTCGCCTTTGCCAGGCACACTAGGAGAGCACTTTTTCACCTCCCGCAAGGAGATGTACAATTTCTAACACAACCTTTCGTAGCATATTCTAAATTTTTCAGATTTCCCCACACAGAAAGGTATTTGCTCCAGTAACAGTACAAAGCTGATCTGCATTTTAATCCCTTGTGGCTTTATTTCCCTCTCCTCCTGCCCATCTTTAGAGAAAAAAAGCAGAATATCTGAAGGGCAGAAGTCCTTTGCTGTCACCATTGCTGCCTGGTTCATCAGCCTGATTGCAAGGTGCACGAGGAGCTGCCTAAACTGGTGGCATCTAGTTAACAAAAGAAGTCAGGACATTCAGTGCCAAAATAGCGTGCAAACAGCTTAGGAAGACTAACGCTGGGCTCAAGCATAATTCTTCTGTCTTCACAAGCCCCACAAGCAGCTTTAACCTTTCTATACCAAAAACTGTCAGGTGAGACACGAGCGACACAAACTGTGCAGAATTCACACACTAAGTCACGCATCAGGAACAAATAAAGTGCAAGAAAAACAAAGCATAAGGACATCGTATGTTAACTGTTCAAAGCAGGTATGAAACCCCAGTAAAAATGTGTTTGCTAAAAAAGCTGATTTCAAGATGGTCCTAATCATCAGCAAGAGCTTCACTGGGGCCAGATGTCCCAGAATTAAGCCTGCCCTCACCATCCTCTCTCTTTGCACAGAAAGAAAATTAGGGTCTCAGGTCTTGGAGGGGCTTCCTCCTCCTCCGCTCCACATGGAAAGCTTCGCCTTCCATGCTCTACCACATTTCAAGTTAGAAATCAAGAAAGTTCAATACAATTTTTTCTTTGTTTCTTATTGGGGTTTTTTTGTCTGTACCAAGCTACAGAGAGGGAACAGCACCTACATGCAGTTACCAACTAAAATGCTTGATGTCACATCCAAAGCTACCACAGGCAGAGTCCCAAGCAAAACTTTGAAAAAGCCAGGAGAAAAATCCACCCTCTTTTTTTACCCTGAGCCAACAAAGCATGGCAGCACTACTTGTTCCAGAAATACTCCTCAGTCCTGCACTTCAAGACATTGGGATTTTGGTCAAATATTCAGCTCTCTGGTGTGCATTCTCAGCTCCCTATAACGCAAGATCTCAGAGGTACGGCATGAGTCAAAGCTGAGCGTACAAATAGCAGGGCAAGAGCAACAAGTTCTCAATCATCAAATCCAGATTACCCTCTAAGACTGCTTTTTTAAAAAAAAAAATGTTCCAAACCCCACATGACTTTTGACTCTGGTTTGGCACAAGAATAGCAGCCTAGTTTCTGGTCGCTTGAGCAGTATGTTCCCAAGATCCAGGCTTGCTCCCAACATCACGTTGTCTCCATTTCTCAGTTCGCAGAGCTTCAACTCAACACGCAGCTCCAGCCCTCAGCAAACAGATGCCAGAGGCTGGGGTTTGACCTCAGCTTGCATCCAACCCCCAGGTCCTCGCTGGGGAACCTCCGTGAGGAAAGCCGAGCGAGCGTTGGGGAACGGCGCACCTTGACTTACCACAACCGACATCTGGCTCGTAACTCTGTGCCACGCTTTTGCTCCTTACTGCTTTGATTTAAAAGTCTCCTATTTAGGGATTCTTAAAGAATTAAAAGCAGGGGGCAGGGAATGAAACACCATTTGAAGGGTTTTAAGAACGAGCATGTTTCCTCCATAATCGTTTTCAGGCCTCTCTCCACTTCAGCGGGACCAGATTTTAAAGACAAACACAAGTTACTTATAGTTCACTGGGAAAGCCCCCAAGAGAAATGATCTTAAAGATACCCATTAACTGGGAAATAAAACATTAACCTGCTCTGCGTGGGCAGACCAGACGACTTGAACTGCAGGAGAGGGTCCAGCAAGAAGGTGGCACAACAGCTACTGTTCAGTGCAGATGAGGCAAGGAACATCGTGAGCTACAGAGAACTGTACTGAACTGTCCCTAACGGGACAACGATGCCTGCCATGTGCTGCATTAAATCTCCCCTGGCCTCTTAAGACTAATTCTTCCTTTGCTTACAACAACTGATCATTCACTTTGTATATTGACACCACCACTCATTAGAGATTCTGCCTACGGCTATAAACCAGATTTTGTCTGACCTTGAAAACTGAGCAGACCCGCGTTTGGCTACTGCTTGGACAGGTGAATAAATTGGGATGCTGAGCACCAAAAGGCGAACCCCTCCGTTGGTCAATTGATGTTTGTTTAGCTGTGGAAGGGGTGGGCAGAGTCCAAAGTGAGCTTTCAGCAGCAGCCAAAGACCTGACAAGAAATGGTATTGCGAAGACCATTAGTCTCCATGGCTTTAGCACAGCAGTATCACTTATTAAGTGACTGATGTCACGAGCATTATGCCAGCAGCAAACCACCACAAAGAGACAGGCTCACAACCTTTGAGCTCCATCTGCACATCTCAGTTTCAGACTTTGTCTCGCCACAAAGGTGACTTTGCCTCACCATCAGCTCAACCCCAAGTGTGACTTCAGAGTCCCTAAGCCTCTTTAAATAAATCACATGCAAACCCATGCTGAGTCTCCTCCCCATTTCAGAGCCTAAACCAAGAGGCTCTTTTTTTTTTTTGCATTATGTGTAAAAATTAAGCCACTCCAAAATTTATTATTAACATTTGCCTCACTTAGCTGAAATCTATTTGGCACAACAGTCAAGAGTCACATTAAAACTCCACCCGGTCCAGCTCACTTCTCTTGACTTAAGAAGTTAATACCTTGTCATATTACAGGTGAGACGCTCACCTCATTCCACTTTGCTTAGCATTAGCTGCTGATTTTCTTCACTGCCTTGGTTCAGAGCAAAATGCCCTACATACACGCCTGCCAACGTACAGCGCCGTGCAGGGACCAAACCCAGGCGTCCTCCTATGGAGAAAGCGTGCAAAGATGGGATGAGACTTTTCTTATTTTATTATATATACGACTATCCACACACAGACATATCCACACACAGACAGAGAGAGCAGTTTGCTGGCAGAGTGTTTTATTTTATTTTTAGCAAATACTTATCCTGGCCTTTTATATACAGGAACGTAAGCTAAAAAATGTTCTTGGAGCTTTTCCTTAGAAAAATAAAAGGATGTTTCACTCCTGTATTCCACTATGTTTCTCCGAATGGGATTACTTTGTAGACTTCTAAGTCTACAAAACTAGGGATCTTTGTTTTTCCTTTCTGCCTTGGCAGAGGGTCTGTCAAGTAACAGTAATTCTGCTTTTCTCCCACCCTTTGTCCATCTTGCCTACCTAGAGCTGCGTGTTCTCTAGGAAGGAAACAGCATTAATAACCAGAACCGAAGGACATCCCACTTTCACCCTCACAAAGAAATAAAACACTAGCTACTCTGCTTGCATGTGGAGCTATAGATACAACTTCAATAAAAATATTCCTCTAAAACCAGTATACCGCATGATGGATTTGGGGAAAGGCAATGGAGATCTCACAAAGGGCTTGTCTACACTGGGAAAGAACATTGTGCTAGCACACAGCACTTGAAGAGGGCCAGTAACAGCACGATCAGCTTTTCACATGGTATCATCCAGCACTGCTCCTGTAATCTTTTCCCACGATACTGGCACAGGTTTGCACCAGACACAGACAGTCTGTAAGGCAGCAGCTGGCTGAAGCCACAAGTGCCTTCTGAGGGTACAGCATTTGGGGACAGTTCAAACAAAACTGACTCGTGTGTATTCTCCCAGAGAAAAGCATGAATCATTTGAAAATGCTTTTCCAGACCTAAAGTTTAGCCAAGCTAAACCAACAGCAGAAGAATTCTTACTAATCTTGGGTCTTCAAAAAGGAAGTGCTACAGAAAAACAATGAAGCCAACCCAGGGTTTAGAGTCAGTGGCTTTATATAGAGAGAGGATGGAGGGTGGCACCACCTGAGGAGGGGTCTGTCCCGCCCAGCACTGGCTTTAGGTATAGTATGTCCATCTGTTTGCATTCCGTAACCATGTGCATCCCATCCTCCCTCCTTCCCAACACATCTCAAGTTCAAGATAAGAGTGGGGGTAAAACCAAAAAGGCACAGCCACCACCTCTGAAATCCTTTTTAAACTGGACAAAGTGCTGTTCTGATACTCTTCTGGGAGAGGCAAGTTGCTGAAGATAGAAGAAAATAGCAAAAGGTTTCTTAGATTTCCCCATCCCCAGATATTTCCCTCAAATACATTAGATAAGGAGTTTCTATGCAGTAAGTTTTGCTGCAAAAAAAAATGTTGTCAGTATTCTTATTTAAAAAACCCCGTTTATCCACTCCGTGCAAGTGGTTCACAGAGGTCATGACACAAGACTTCAGCCTGACAGCCAAAAAAAAAAGTCAGGGAAGGTCTGATGTGGGCTGTTCACAAGCAGAGAGCTACAGGATTTCCCTCCTCCTCCAACAAAACCCTGTCTTACTTTTCCCCACAGCGTGTGAGCCAAACCCACTTTCCCTAGGCAGTGGAAAAGAAAAAATGCACCCACAGCAAGGAAAGCCCCGCTACGTGCAGCAGAACAACCGCTATCTGGGTTACTTAAGACGGGCACGTTTTCCTTTTCCCTGTGGCCAAATTGTTTAAATGCATCTGGAACGGTAGATTGTTAAACGCAGGAAAAAAAAAAAAAAAAGAAAAGAAAAGAAATTATTCTTTTCTCTTTCCTTGCACCAACTTACAAGTCATAAAAAATAATAAGTTCAGACGTACGTCCCGATAAACAAAAGCTCAGCCTAGCGCGGCACCATTTCTCCTCTTCTGCTCTCTATACCTCGGCTCTCCTAATCGTGCCATATTTAATCTACGTGTAGGAAGTCCACATTTGTTTCTAATAAGAGAAGGAAAGTAATGAGATGTCAAGGAACAGTTTCCTTCGGCCAGACTTCAAAGGTGAGTCTGGCAGCTTGTCCCGCATTTATTGTTTGTGTCAAGCTTAAGATTTTTCTAAAGAGCCATTGCCCATTTCAAATAATTATAAGCTGCAACTTAAACCCAAACAGTACATGAATGTATGATAAAACACTTACACCACTGGCCAAATTCTGGCGTCAGTCCTACATCAGGGAACACATAGCTCCAGATGCTGGATTAAAACAATAAGAACAAGCTGAAAATGAGCATATAATTCTTTCGGCTAATGCAGACGGGTCCTGCTGCTTAATGCAAAAGCAATGTTAAATGAAAGTATGGACTACATTATCGCAACATATGAGCTGCAACAACATCTACTGCTGGTGTCTCGGCCGCCAGTGTCTACCCTGGAGCAGGAGAAAAGTAATTCGTAGAAAAGTAATTCACAGAATGGCTTAGGCTGGAAGGGACTTTAGAGATCATCTGATCCAACCTCCCCACCATGGACAGGAGCGCCTCTCAACTAGACCAAGGTTACTCAAGGGCTTGGACACCTCCAGGGAGGGGCATCCACAGCTCCTCTGGACAATCCATTCCAGAGTCTCACCACCCTCAGACTGAAGAACTTTTTCCTCAGATCCAATCTAAACCTATTTTCCCTCCGTTCACAACCATTTCCCCTCATCCTATTGCTGGACACTCTTGTGAAGAGTCCCTCTCCAGCCTTCCTGGAGGATCCCTTCAGGTCCTGGAAGGCAGCTATTAGGTCCCCCCGATGTCTTCTCTTTTCAAGACTGAACAATCTCAGCTCCTGCAGCCTGTCCTCACAGCAGAGGTGCTCCAGCCCCT
>JAAGNO010031043.1:49330-66730 GCA_033439905.1 Ceryle rudis
CCTGTCCCTCTTGAACTGGGGAGCCCAGAACTGGACACAACACTCCAGATGTGGTCTCACTAGGGCAGAGTAGAGGGAGGGGAAGAACCTCCCTCAACCCTCTGCCCACACTGCTCTTTATGCCCCCAGGAGACCATTGGCCTTCCTGGCCACAAGGGCCCATTGCTGTCCCATGGATGCAAGCAAAAAAAAATAAAAATAATTAAAACCTAATGTTTCACTTAAAAATGCAAACAACCGAGTTAAACAAACCAGGAGCTATGACGGGCTGCACACTGGATCTCAGGTTAAAAGCAGCTCGAGTACCGTAACACGGCTCGGAAAAGCAGACTCCCTGCAGCTCCAAATGACGCTGTTCCTGCGCTGGGCAGCCCAGCTCTGCAGCCCTCCCTCCTCCCACTAACATTTGATTACAAAAACATTAACCAGCATGTGAGAAGCGTCCTGGGGCACATATTGTCCCCCACCCACTTTCCCTCCCTTAATTTTGTCTCTGCCTCCTCCGCTCCCCAGGGACAGTGTTTGCCTCCTCACTGTGGCCCTGCTTACGCTCTGCTGTGGTTCTGCTTCATGCCTGGTCCCAGCAGGTTACTCAAGCTCACCAAAATCCAGGGTACACCTGGAATACTCAGGCTGAGCTGTATGTGCACAGCTTTTCCCTGCTGTGCCCAAGAAGCTGCTCACAGCTTCTTTTTGTGGAGCATACAGCTCCATAAAGCAACTTTGAGCCCTTCCTCTCCAAGGACTCACGTTTTGGTTACTGCAACATCCTCTTCCAGAAAATCATCATTTGTTTTCTTTCCAAACGTTGCCATGAAGAGCCTTTCTGAGCCTTGCTGCTTGGACCACATCCCGCTTCCGTGTTTTCCTTTTGTGGTTACCTCCACTTCACACATCCCATATAAATGCTGAACTTTTAGCTGAAAGTTGTTTTCTTCATGGCTTATCTCCAACTTGAACTTCACCTCTCCCACTACGGAGATGTGCTGCTCTTTTGCAGCTTTTCCCCCTGAATTTCTATATCCAAAAACCAAACAAACAGTGACATGTAGAGAAGAGCCACTCATTGCTGAAAAACCCTCTCTGGTCCTTCCCTAAACCCCTCCCTTGCTGAAATGCAGAAGACAGACACCCCCCCCCCCAGTCTGGTTTTGAAGCCCCACAAACCCAGATATGTGCCGAGGAGGGTATAAAGCCCACCCCTAGCCTTCTAACTGCCACGATAATCAACACATGCAGCACCATTTATATGGCGGGTTTGTAACAGAGCTCGCTTTCTGGCACAGTGGGGCTGACAGCTGCTCTGGATCCCTGTCCCCCAGCCTCCCTACACCGTCTGTAACAACACCTTACAGTGAGAGGCTCCCAAGCAGGTGCCTCTCTCTGCTCTGCAGTCAAACAGCACCTACCACATCTGGTCCTGGTCCATGTCTAGGGCTCCCAGATGTTATAGGAACTGGATAATATTTGGATAAGATGTTATAGGAACTGGATAATATTTGGATAATAACAATAACATGCTCTGCTGTTTGTTCTACAGCACCTTTGCAGTTGTCAGCATGTCTTGTGTGTTACTTCAATGTGACCCTTACTATCTCTGTGTAGCGACTTTTGGAAGAGTCCTAGGAAGCTTCATTTCCCTTAAAATCACTGAGGATCCAGAAGGGCTTAAGGTGGGAGCTGGTTGGCATTCCCAGCAGCTTTCAGTCCTCTCCCTCCCCTCCAACATGTTTTCACATCCTTGTTCTCTTCCAGATGGGTCACCTCCTGCCAGTCAGAGCCCTGTTTATTTTCAGCATCAGGCAGAAGGAGCTCAAATTAATAGAAAGCAGGTAGGTTTCTGGTTTTCATCAAAATCTGCAGGATTGTGGCCAGCGTGGACAGGAGAAACCACTTGACAAGGGGGTTTGCAGGACAGCAAAGCAAAATCATGGGGTTGCTCGCTGGAGTGAGCTCATGAGACTCAAGTGCTTCTTCAACCAGGGCAGCATCCCTCCATCCTCAGGGAGTAAGCATCCAGGTGGGAGGAAAACTGGGGCTTATCCCATCTCCCCCAGCTAAGCCTGCTGCTGATCTGTGCGCTCAGTTTTGTAACTGAAAAAGCTTGCAATTTGGCAGTGAGTGTGCACACACGAGCCCCTGTCCATCCAGCCGTGTGCTGAGTGAATCAAAATGTCTTGAGTTGCTGTTGGTTTGCTTTTTCTTAGAGAAGCTTAACCTCATCAAGCTTTTTTTTAATTACACCTTCTTAAAAGGCTACTGTAAAGAAACTATTTCTGCATACGTTTAAGGGCAGGGATGAGATGCTGAGTGGCTCTATCGAACTTGGCGTCAAATGTGCAGGAAAGATACGAAAGTAGAAAGAAACATTTGGTTCAATGTACTTCTGAGTTCCTGAGGCTTCTTTGAAAGCAATGTAAAGAAGATTAAAAAAAACCCAAACAAACAAACAACAAACCACCACCGCCACCAAAAACCCACCAAAACCCAGAGCGTTAGACATCAGCCTTATTTTCTCCCTGCACACTGTATATCTTGATGAGCTATTTGGCATTCCAAACCTTGCATTTGCAAAGAGAATAGAGGAAGACAAAATGTTCTGCAAATGCAAATATACAGCTCTACATTAAGCTGAGTATCTCCTGATATCTCTATATAAAATGAAAGCAGTGCTTAAATTCTAGTTCTGGAGTACCTGAACTCCACGGAGGAAAAGCAGTTCTTAAAAAGATCTATTATTGAGAAGTCTGAAGGTTGACACATCTGCTTTTTAATATATGGGAGGCTGGGAAGGCTGTGGCTGTGAGTGATGGATTCTGAAGTATTGCCTACGTACATCAAATCACGTTGCTTTTTGTCAAAGGAAAAACAGAGGTCTCAGAAACCGGGAGCGGGAGACGGAAGTTTTAACAACAAAACCATTACACTAATAATTATTAGCTTCCATTGTTTCTGTAGACAAAAGGGCGATCACTTTAATTCTTCTGCACCTTGTGAAGTCTCTTATTTCTTAACTCTAACAATTAGCATGCCAAAGGCATATGAACCAGGATGCTGAAGAGCTGGGGAGGGGAGGGGGAGACAAGGGCAGAATGTCTGCACGATCAAATTATTCCACTTTAAGGAACATCTCAGGGAAGTCAGCTCAAGCACACTGTTAACTGAAGTAAAATGAGATAAAAAACAGCGTGGAAGAAAAGATGGAAAACTGGACCCCCTGGTACCTTTCCTGTACGGGCTGTGTTGGGGAGAGAAGCATCCCTACATCCCTACCGAGGATTTCGTGTTCGCCACTACTGTACGCACAGCTCCTCGCTGCAGCGTTGATGGGAACTGATAACAAAATGTTTCTTCTTCTTTCTTGCCAGCTGACATCTATCTAAGGCGTACGCAGAGCTCATGTCACCAGCATCCTCAAATCTTAACAATTGGTTTCAACAGCTTTTCTTTTTTTAAAGCAGAAATGAGGTACACGCAAATCCTTGCAGCTGCGTCAAGCCTCCGTCCCCAAGACAAACACCGTTCCCACAGAGATGAAGAAGTTCTGTCAGCAGGTCAATATTGATATAATTTCTACAATGTTTCGCAGGTGGGGAAAAAAAAAAGAAACAACCTAAAATACATTTTGATAAATTAAGATGAAATACTCATACATAGTGGGCTTATTTTGTTTCCCATTACCTTTTCCCAGTATTAACGTATCCCATACAAACCCTTACCAATGGACCCCTGAAGGGGACGGATGGTGGCAGGACATTCACAAGGCAATCAGAGCCAGGGGACAACCTGGAAGTGCAGGATGAATACATTTGGGACTCTATCCACACACACAGAGGTCACCTGGTGATTTTTAACCTTTTTCGGTCGGCAGAAAATTAAAAATGCTCCCGTTGAGCTCATGTGCTCGGCTCTTACTGCAAAGGTCCTCAGTGGCCCTTATGGCCACAGGGATCACCCAAGGATGGGGTGACGGGGGGTACAGAACTGTGCAGTTAGGCCAACCTTGCTCGCAAAGGAGACAAACGTTTCTTGGCAGCTGTTCTGGGTGGACAAACCTCCAGCTCGGGGTGTAGAGGTGATTTTGTGCTTAGTCCCCTATTCTAGTATAGCATGTACATATACATTACCCACATAGGCATGTGCACAATTATATAAACCTTCCCAACAAAAACACTTGACTCCACATCCTTCTTTCCCTGGGGAGCAGATGAAAGAGCACATACAGATGTGCACTGCTGGAAGCTATTTGGAAACTGTAGCAATAAGCCCAATACCAAGAAACGACCGAGGAGAGAAAAACAAAACCACACGAAACCAAGGCGAAGCGGCGTGTCCCCTCAACCCAGGCAGGTTGATCAAACAGATTTGCTTTCAGTTAAAAATGACCTTAGGCGGAGTGTTATCAGTCCAGAGATGTGGATACATAATACACATTTCTGAGAGCGCAAACACATAAGGAAGAAAAAACACGAGAGGCTTCCCCCAGAAATCCTAACTGCGAATTTCCTGGCATAGCTGCAGCTAAGCCCCTGCCTTAATCATGCATGTGTTTTGCATTATTTTTTTATTGACTTTTCAAACTCATAAAAGGAGAAATTAAAAGAAAATCTCAATGACTAGTCACACAACCGACCTTTCTGGGCTCATAATCCCGCAGACCTTTACAACACAGTCTTATTTTAAACACCTGGGTAATCCTGTTGAAGTCAGGGAGATTACTCATGGACGTGAAGTCAAATACGTGAATCACTGGGTGTCCCTACCGACAGACAAGGCACGACTCCCACAGAGCCCCTCTTGAAACGCGGAACCGTAATGGTGATTTTTTGTTCAAATTTTTTCAAGGGGAAAGCGAAAATAAGAGGTGATTCAAGCATGAGATGCAGAGGCCACTCATTTCAAGTCTGCGGAAAATCAGAACTATCTCAAAGCCGACTGGGGAGCTGGGAATGGGATGAAATGTTAATGCAACCCTTGCCTGACCTGTAGTCGCAATGAAACTGCTAAAGCCATAGTGGATCCTAGCAAAAAAGGAATATAACCCGCAGCATCTTTACAGAGACTCGGCAAAATACAGGAAGGTCACCAACCAAGAAAGCATCAAACGAAGGATTATCTTAATTTATAAGGAAGCTGTTCCAGGAGGAAACTGGACCAGGCAATTTCCATCTCCAGTGGGATCCTGTCTACCTGTTTGAGCTGAAGGGAATCAATTCCATCAAGAATAATTCCAGTTAAGGTCAGTAAATATCAGCCTGCTGCCCTGAAAGAGACACATGTCCTACAGACAGCTTTTTTTTTCTTCTTGCCTTCTTCAGATCTCCAATCCAAAGTGTGGACCACTTCTGATTCCTGATTCCTGTTTAAAGTCACACCAACCCAGGTATAATTTCTCAAGCATCCGGCTTTGGGTTCTTTAATTGCAACTTTCTGTGACTTCATGATTTATTCATCTCGGGATGCACTCAAAAATCCAGCGCATTGCTGTGATCCCCACACAGCACACTGTTAGCTTTAAAATTTCATAAACCTCCACGTACTTGACAAGTTGAAAAGTTAACAAGGGTTATAAGGCAGGGGAAAAAAAAAAAAAAAGCATGCTGAGCTCTGATCAGCTCAGCCCCCAGAACTCCAGGCTTTTCAGAAGTGCAGCACACAGCTTGCTACTAAAAAGGGAGACTCTGTTACAATATTGGCTTTATGGCCCATGTTTCCCCATTCCTCAGCTGAGATAAAATACACGTCTCCTCTTTAATGAAAGCCATACTTACTTCATACACGCTGCCTGTTAACTATCAAATAGAATCTCTATCTAATGAATAAATGAAGTCTCGCTCGCAGCTTCTTCTAAAGACCTCTGAAAAGAAAATGGCCCCTGAGGCCTCTCGCTCCTACATGTGAGCACTTAGGAACCACCAAAACTTGCCCTTCACCTCCATGCAAATCAATGACCATCACCACGCTCAACCCAGGGTGCTCTAAGGGAAGAGAAGAGAAATCTTGCACATTTGGAAAGGAGGGATCCCTCAGTCAGAAGAACTAGTCGAGATTTTTAGAAGACGAAGCCTCTTTATAGAAAAGAAGTGCCAGAAAATTCAGCCTGGGAAGGTTTCTGCAAGGAAAAATCAAAATTCTCAGGCTACAATCAACAGAAAAACATTACAGGCAGACACAGACACCATTAGATAGAACAAAAATATAAATATGACCGTGATAACTTAGCAACGTTACGGGCATTAAGTTGTACCTAGATGGACCCAGAGGCTTTTTTCTTTTGGACAAGCCTATTGAATTATCTCACCACTTTTTTTTTGTGTTCACCCGGATGCCAAGGACTTCTGCTATGCCCAAAGCAGCTCTTTTCCCATGAGCAGGCAGTGAAATGACAAATATGAGGTAGAAGCATCCTTAGGTTCAGCGCTGACTACCACAGGTCTCCTTTGGCCGTACACATGAACCACCAGAAGAAGTTTTAGAGGATGACAAAACTGCCTTTCAACCGGTTTTCGAGTCACTAAACAGCACTTTCAGAGCAGCTTCCCATTTTGACTGTGCTGTGAACGGGCTTCCTCAATGCAAGCAACAACGGAGCTTCACTTTCACCTCACACCAAACAGAAAGGACCACAGCGAAACCAGCAGCTCCCTGTGGACAGCCCCAGAATATTTGATTACCACTTCTGAAAATATACCTGCGCGGCACGACAAAAGCTCCCAGAGGATCGAGCTGCACCGTGCTCTGATTTTCCACACGCAAATCGAACGTGGGCAGCTTTGCAAAGCCTGTTTTGTTCCCCAAAGCGGCGAGCGGTGTGGGGCAGTCCGGCCTCCCTTTTGCCTCCGTTAGCCAGGTCAGGCTCCAGGCTGCAGGATGGGGCAGAAGGGACCGTGCAGGCAGGTGGTGAATTGGTTTCTGCACCAAACTCAGAAATTAGGCAGGCCAGTGAGAAATGTCAGGCTCAGTGAGCTGATGGGAAAGCAGAGATTATTGCAAGCCGGGCTGCTGCAGGCTCTCCTCGAAGAAGCGATGCTGCAAACGCAACCAGAGGCATAATTTAATAAAATGCAGTGGGATTCGGGCTAATCATAAAACTTGCCGTGAGAAAAAGACTGAATGAAATTGCTTCTTCTCGTCCATTATGCCTTTATTTTTGATTAGGGAAACAAAAGCTGGGAATCAAAAATGTCAGGCTTTTTCATCCTTGTTGGGTTCCTATGGATACTGAAAAGGAAGAAACTGCCTCGATTCTTGTAAAGATAATTAGCATACCTTCAGAGTGAAAAAGAGGTAGAACCATTAGCGACAGTCAGACAGCTCAGCCTTGGACGCAGAGTTCTGGCAAGATCCTTTAATAAAAAGCTGAATCTTATCACTACATTGATTTCTAAAATGAGTGCATAAAAATACATTTATTTCATGCACTTGCCATGACATTTCATTACTTTCCAGGGAATGATATGCCCTGGGTTTTGTTTCTCACACGCTAAATGCATACTGCACCACACGCTGCCTCTTCTTTCTCACATGCTGCATTTCGAAAGAGGGAGTAAATATCTCCTTGGGCAGAAAGGGTAAAGGAAATATATGACTCAATTCAAAGCTTAACAAAGCTAACCGACATTGCATGCAAGAGTGTCCTTGTGCTACGCACCCCAAACTCTTATCCTCTTTCTTTTGAGGCTGTTAAAGCTATTAAGTTGCGTTTCTTGTAATTTCTGTCCCTCCACTTCTCCACCAAGAAAGAAAAGGCTGATGAAAAGTCTCTAATCCTTCCCGAAATGATCCTCGCTTGCATGTGCCCAAGGGTTTCAGCAGTGAGCCCGCTGTCACAAATACTCTCACCATAAATCTGTCATCACCAGTTGACTCCCTCCAGTGCCATTCGCATGCAGAAGTAAAGCCACACCACTGGATTACAGGTTTAATTACTCTTATTTATGACTGCCAGTGACATCCACATGGCCAAAACCCCACCTTTGATGGGTGTTTCTTTAGACGTCTGCATGTGAAGTCCGCTAGAGTAAGGCAGCCCAATTTCTCCTCTTCCAAGTCACAACACGGTTGTGTTGGTGGCGGTGTTATTTAAGGACAAAACACTCTCTAAATTGTCAATATGACCATCTTTCTTTCACTAGCACTACTGCAGCCTATATGGATAAGATGATTAATCACTTCAACTCTACCAGCCATTATTTCTAATTAAAAACCAACCCATAAATACCTATTTTATCGCTAGGTCTGTGTGGTAAATAAATTCAAGCGGTCAGTACAACACTCACGAAGGAAATTACCTTTAAAAAATGACTTTTCATTTCCAAGCGTATCTTCCTAATTAAAATGGCTGTTTCCCATACGTATTCCAGCAGCACAGTCTGCAGTAATTTAAGAGTCTTTGAAAGCACAATTCTCAACAAACCAATTAAAATAACTTCTTGCCATCGTCTGCTCAATGGGAACTATAGCATTTTAATATTATACCACGCTTCTCAATGTTGACAACTTTACTGCTTTTCTATCTCCTAGCCAGGCAGTGAAGAACTAAAGCACAATCAAAAATAAAAACACACAAACTGTGCAACTTCCTAAAGGAGGCAACTTTATACACGTAGATTAAATCTCCCCACCCGCCCCGGTGCTGATGACAGACACGAATCTCTGTGGGTAATTATGAGTTACGCTTTCCAGGCACATCAAACTGAAGAGTTTCTTGAGATACCTTGGGGCATCCCTGGTAGGGAAAAAAAACCCCACACCTTTTTTTCAGTGTAAAGAAGCTGCTTCGAAGCAACCTCCCCCCCCTCCCCGGGTGGGACTGCCAGGCCAAGACAGTGTGTGTGGTCGGGCTGAAAATGCAGATGTTAACACCCTTCAAATCATCACATCTAGCACAGTCATAACTCACTTTCTGCATACATGGAGCTGTTGATCTCCTCTCCCTAGCAGCGCCCAAAGGACACACTCCATAGAAAGCAGAGCAAACTCCTCCTCCATTCCTCACGCAGCATTCCTGACGGGGACATCCAGCCCCGCTCCTTGGCACGGCTTCGGTGACCAGGGCAGAAAAAGGGACCCCAGACCCTGAGATGTGTTTTTCACAGCTTGAGTTTCCAGAGGATGAAGCAGAAGGACAGTGCTGGGCACAGGCAACATATTCAGTGCAAAGGAAGGAAGGAAGAATGGCTCACCTGAGACATGAAAAAAGGCAAATGCTGCAAGCAAAGCACCAGCTGAACTACGATCTATAAATATTTGAATTATTCTATGCAACATTTCAAAACATAACAAACAGACAGCACTGGGATTTATATTAAAATTATTCCTCTGTGTTGCTTCCTGTATATGTATATGAATCATACATATTCTTCTTCAGATGCGCTGCATATAAAATTATAGCTCATATAAAAAGCTAAGGACCGTGGTTTCAAAAGCACTCAGCACTCGCTTAGATACTGTCAGCAGAGAGACCGCCGGAGAAATCAGCTGAGGGGGTTTTTTGAGGACAGCAAGGGTGGCAGAAACCACCACCACCACCTCGAGTTTTGCTGATACATGGCCTGGGTGCTAAAGACTTTTCCCAAAAGAGCCCACCTTATTTAGACCCTTAAGCGTGTGCTTTGTTCACTTGAGAAAACGTGCCCCTAAATGGTCAGTTTTTTCCATGATGACTCTGTTCAAAGCCACGACAAAGCCACAGCTTAACACCCAGCCCAACTACAGCGCACTTGAAACATTTTTAATGTGCCATATGTATTACTAGTTATTTATTCTTTAGTATAAACACTTAAAAAATTAATTACACGCTCTATCAGAGCTGTCTAATATATAGGCAATCTCAATTATAAAACACTGCTGTGCTCTTTTCTCTAACCTCCTCCACTCTTTGAAATTACCTTCTGATGTTTGTTAAGGGACATTAATGCCTTGGAAATCTAGCAACAGCAAGAGGTAAAGTGTTGCACTCAGTTCACTGCCATGTATTTAATTCCTTCATCATTAACTGGTGGCCAGTAATTTTAATCCTTAAATGACAACACAGTTTTATGGGACTTTTCCAGAGACCAATCCTTGTAACTCTTACCACTTTGGGAGAAAAAAAAAACCCAGCGGACGAAACAAAAAGCAACCCCATCCAAACAAATCCATCCTGAATTGTGATTCTCCAGCTGACGTGGTTTCATGAGGCTGTAAGTGTGCTGATTACAGCGTGATTCTCCATCTACCTGGACGGACACACAGCAAGCACAGCTCAGGCAAACTCACCTTCAGTGTCACTTCCACTCAGCTGCCAACCTCTCCTTGGGGGCAACCAGCAGTTGTGTACGCACAAAGCCACACTGGGTAACAGGGCGTCAGAAAACTGACTCGGATATATACCTAGATCTGAACTGAGGAAGGAGAACAGGACTGTGAATATGAGTAAGACTTAACAGATGACCTTTCTAACATAGGATTTGTTGAAAATGATCTCTACACCTTGGAAATTATGCAGAAGGAAATGAAGACAATGCATTTAGCAAGAGGTGCCATTTCATTAACTGCAGGGTGATTATCAATCAGTTGTGAAAGTTATTAAAGCAATTTGTAACTTTAGGCATCTAATGGCATTTAGGAAAGAGCGAACTGGCAATCAACACCACCTAAGGCAGCTTGAGGTGTTGCTGGTTTTTAATACATCATAAGCAAATTACGGCCGTGCCTTTAACAATATGCCACTGCTGAATCTGGCTCTTAGTTTGTGCTATTCATTTGCACATTCTAAGCTGACTGGATCTAACAACCCAAGGATGGCATGAGACCATTTCTCACCCTCCTTTTCTTTTTGACATATAACCAAGAAATTCCTCAACCCTCCGCTGTGCTCTAGATTAAACAGAATTACTCTTGAATGTCCAGGAGTGCTTTTAATAAAGTAGAGAGCTATTTACTTATCTTATTTATATATACTTACTTACTAAGCTATATCTTACCCCTACTCAAGTAAGTGGGACTCCTCTCACTTGGCGTAAGATGTAGCAGAACCTAGACCTGAGTCGAAGCCAGGTGAAGGGTTGCTGTAACACACACACTTAATTCTACAACCAAGTCAACGAGTCCACATCACCCAGATGCTTTTTACCCCCTCCAGGCAGACTTTTCCTCCTCACTACCCTGATGAGTTACTGGAGATCACTGAAAACATCAGCACAACCAGCCCAACAGAGTCACCTAGCAATGCCATCCACTTCTACTAAGCCATTTCGTGGATTAGCAGACAATTTTAATGACTCCAAATACCTTATAGCCTCTTCTTTAATTTCCTTGGCAATATGTCCGCAGTGACTTTAAATTTAACTGTGCAGGGAAATGAAATGCAAAATCACAGGCTAACATCACCAGAACCAGAAAGTGAACTTCATCATGCACCATCTTCTAACAAATAATGGAGCAAACACAAAATGCTTATAGAAAATGATTATTCCTGAAGGGCTTCTTTGTGTGTGTGTGTGTTGAATTGTGAAGAAACAAATAAAACACACATCACATAACCATGCCCACTTAGTCCACAATTGCCCGTTACGGACTCTTCCCACCGATGAGACTGAGCCAGTACGTTCTCAGCTGGAGTCCTTTTACTAAGAAATAACAGAAATCTCAACCGTCTGACATTTAAATATAATATTGACTTTTTAACTGCTATTTGAATGCTGTGATTAAGCAGTGTGAATACAAATGTGTTATGCAGAAATAAAGCGATATATTTCCAGCACTGAAAAAACCCAGACCAACCCATGACATTATGTTGACTGCAGTAAACCCATTATTGCCCTCCCTACCTCCTAAGAATATTTGGTTGGGTTTTTTTTTCCTTCCAGATGTGACAGTAAATCTGTCTTCCTCTCTTCATTTTTAGAGCCTCCAGTCCATGGGCATTTGCTAAAGTATGTGGCTTAATTTCTGACACCAAGTACTGCTTTGTTTCTGAAGGTTTGGGGAAAGAGTCGCCTGGTTCTGCACACATCTGCATCCTCACAGACATGGCTTGGATGCTAAAATCAAGATGAAACCATCATAAAAATGACTTTTGGTTGGTTGGCTGGTTTTTTAGTAACTCAGCACCGAGCAGCTTTTGCTACAAACAAGGAGATCTGTTGGCTTTTGATACCTTTGTACAATGGTATCTGCTTTGGAGACTGGCTTCTATGATTTAAAGCCTGAGACCCTCAACTCTCCTCTCTTTCTAGCCAGCGGGTTCAGCTGCCCAATGTAAAAGTAAGATGGACTTAGTGACTGTAAGATGCTGGTTAGGGTCAGGGTCCACAGGAGCATTTCTCCACGTAGCAGCCTGATAAATCCTCCTTGTTTCCTGGGATTTTCTAGGCTTCAACACCTCTCCATGCCCTGGAAGGATAAGCAAGACTTTTCCTCTCAAGGGTTTTCATTCAGCAGTCACAAAAAAAACCAAGATACAGTTTTAGTGTATGGTGGGGCAGACAGTAAGTTGATTTGAAAATGACTGAGAAGGGCTTTTTCTCCCTACTTATAACTCAGGACTTACTGAAGTTTAAAATTTCAAATGTTCAGGTTGGCTAATCCCCTCTGGGGCTTTGCATTGCCAGTAAAAGTTATGAGAGGAAAACGACCTAGATTAAAAGTGGTTCCAAACTCCAGTTTGTCTGGGAGATAAAACGGATGGGACAGCACACGGGGGACAGACATTTCAGAAAAAAATCCAGTTTTAATCTCATGACACAGGTAATACTGCAAATCCACTCTGCTGTTTCAGCCTCCTGGTTTGGTTTTGGTTTTTTTATTTGGTTGAAATGTGCATTTTAATGCAGACCTGAAACAGTGCATGAGCATAGCCACGAAGGTAAAAGACACCTGCAGGGCAGCTCAGCCCACTGGGTGCAGAGAGGAGTAGTATGGGGATTTTAAAGAGAATTGGTGGCTGTCCCTACGCAAGCAGAGGCACCACTGCACAACAGGAGAGGGAATAAGGGAAGCACCCTCCCAGCTGTAACTCCAATGAACCAGGACATGACTGAAGGAAAAAAAAAAAAAAAAAGTAAGAAAATATTCAGGGTTTTTCAGCTGTGACATGCAGCAAGTCTGGTCTGTAACCCACCAATGCACACTGCCTCTCCCCTCCTCACAGTTGCTTCCCATCATGAAAAGCACTGAACTGAGCTCACAGCTTAACACAAAGAGGTCCAGTTATCTAGCAAGCCTGTCCTCTGCGAGGGGAAAAAAGGAAGAAAAACAACAAAAAAAAAACCCAACTCAAAACCTGGAGAGAAAGGTGAAAAAATATTGCAAAACCCAAGAAATTATTAGTTCCATTTTGAAAGAGCTCTGCACACAGCATTTAGGTAGGGACTCCTTGGGGGGGGTGGGGATAAATAAATTAATAATAAATGCATAAGCTGTAAGACTTTCATTCTGGGCATTTTTCTAGAGTGCCTCTTACTGTGTTCTACAGCGGTGTTTTTATTTGTACATTGTGCTGATTTATAGCCTTCCCTTATGAAAAACAAAAACCCCTCTGCTTATTCTCTGCAAGAAGGGTTAAGTGGGTTGGTTTTTTTTAAGAACTTGTCACTTTTTGAGAAAAATCACAAATTGGGCTATGAAGCCAGATGGAAATAAAAGCAGAAAATAAAAAAGTCTGCAATAGATCAGCCATCTGAGCAAGCTCTGACTGACATAGTCAAAGTACTCTCTGTTTCTTACATTATATGAGAAATCTGATTAAATGGTTCAAGGGGGAAAGGCAAAGTAGTTCTCAGGCTGACTATATTTGACCTGTCTTCCTTCAAGCCGACACACAAACAAACAAGATGCTAATTATTGTCTCAGCTTGAATTTGTACTTGGAAAACAAAAAGAAATGAGGTTTTGCTTAGCTGAGCCTATAGGAAAGCTGGCAAACTCACAGCAACTATACAGCTCAGCTTGAGGTTTGTTTGTTTGGGGTTATTTTGTTTGGTTTGGGTTTTTTTTTTTTCTTTTGATGATCAAAAAAGCATTGTGTCAGGACACCTTCACCAAGCCCAGGGTCTGAGCCGAGCTGGGAGCATGAGCATCCAACTCCCATCAGCTCCACTCCGACCTGCCAAGCTGGAGATCACTCAGCACAAAATTCAGTCCCATTAGGATTGGGTATATGTTGAAGAACAGCCCTGTCGAAGATCACTCTGATCAGATGGGAGAAAGGTGGACTTGTGCCATCCCCAAAGGAAATGTAGGGGAATGGAACAATTCAGTTTGAGTTTTGGAAAGCCCAGCAGAAGACAAAGACATGTCGTTGGGTTTGGTAACGTTCCCATCATAAAGCCCTTAACACAAGCTACAACTTGTGGTCACCTAAATGACTGCTTAGGCTGTGCTCTTTGGTTAGAAACTTCCTCTGAGGTAGCAACAACCATTCCTCCTGCACCTTCCCAGGCAGTCACGTGGGGACCAGGGCCGTGGGAATGCCTGACCCCGGAGAGTCAGCACTCTCTCTCAGGGGACCTTGTGGGTCTTGTCAGAAGAGATGACATCAGGCCATGCAGGAACTCTTGGGCCAAGACTTTAAGGTTGCTTTTGTGCAAAGTTTTCTTTCTTGCTCTGACCTTCAACTCTGTAAGGGCACAAATCCCCTTTAATCCCATTCAGGGAAATCCTTGGCCTGTTGAAGATGATGGGAAATCTCCCATCATCAGCCTGAGAGCAGGCCAAGACTTTGCATTCTGCAAAAATCAAACCACGGTGAGCAGCTCTGAAAACCGGCAGGAATTAGAAGCACAAGTCCCAGGCTCTTGCCTCGTGTAGGTGTGCTTCAACATCTCGTGTACTCAATCTAATAGATAAATTATCCATGAAGTGCTATGAAGCCATGGGAGCTTCAAGATGTTCTACTCATCTAGGAATAGAAAACATCTTCCTAATTCAAACGCTTATCTCTGGACTTCTGGTTTTATAAAACTTATGCTTTGAAGATAGCACTTGGCTTAAGCAAAGCTCTTGAGATGCCACTACCCCGCTTCCCATGCCAGATCCAGCTTCCTCCCACGCAGACACATGGGGGGTTTTGGGTGGAAATAGTATGAAAATTTGCTAAGGCAGGAAATTCGAAGCAAAGAAAGGAAAGTGTTCTTTTAATAGCTATTGATGTCCATACAGTACAAGTCATTGATCACTGTCACAAAATATTTCTAATGATGCTGCAGCATCGGAAGGAAATGGATTTAATTTAATTAATTGATTCAATCCAAACGGTGTGGATATATCCACCAGTTTGCCCTTTGGGTGCAAGCGACACGCACCTTTTAGGAGCCACACTGTGGGTTTTGAAGAAGGACATCCCACTAAAAAGAGCAAGCATGTCCTCCCTAGAAAACCACCTGCACGACACAGCCCAAGCCCCAGCTGCTCGAGTATTGACTGAAAAATGAATCAAAAGCAACAGGTCAAGGCACGGTGAGTAACACGTGGGAGGAAATGCAAACAAAAAGCTATTAAAAGAAATCAATGCCACAAACACAGATGAAATTACCTGTGCTTCTTGCCGTGCCACTGGTTGTTTGCTCACCTTACAAAAGCTCACGAGCCATGTTTTGCCCACTAAGGCAGGGTTCAAGCAGCGAGTTAAAAAAAAGTCAAGTCCAGGGTCGGGAAATAGCTCCTCAAAATACACTCTGTTAGATGCAGCCTAGAAAGTGCTTTTAGAGTCATAAAAGAGAGTTATGTTGCAGGTTCTTTATGACACGTCGGGAAAGAGCTTTTGTTTTGTGAGACTGTATCTATTTCTTCTCCTCCTTGATCTATGCACCGGTACTTAACCCACAGTGAAAAACAATCCCGTGCACCTTTAAATATTTTATTGTTTTCATCAAAATGGCTTTTCTATGCCTAAAATGGACTGAATTTGTGGCGGTTTTCTGGGGTTTTTTGGTTTGTTTTGGGTTTTTTTTTTTTATATCAGGAGATACTGCAACAAATCTTTGGAAATCTTTTATCAGCGTTCCACTTTGCAACATCCCCGTCGTAAATTTTACCGTGAGGAATTCATTACATAATTGGATATAGCTCTACCCAATTTATTTTTGCTTCCGAAGAATCCAAATGCAATTCGTGATTCATGTATAAATTATACACAGGAGCGAGTGATCTGAGTGCAAACTGCGTATCGCATTGAAGAGGACTGCGCTGCTCTACTTTGGCATGTAACGTTTTCATTTAAAAATGGAGAATAAGTATGGGAAAGTCTTTGGAGCTTTCCCCAATATGCGAGTGTGAAACACGGTGAGCCCAGAGGGTGAAGTCTCTGTCAATCCAAAACAATGGAAATGAAAAGCATACATTAGTAAACATGTAATTTATATGCAAACTTCATTTATCCAGAGAATAAATTAACCGAGACAACCAGCCAGCAGGAGCTGGCACTGCAGAGAGTTATATACTGGGGCAGGAGGGAAGATACTTTCTTATTTATTTTCTTCTTCCTCTCCCTCTCTCTCAGCAGTTTAGTGCATTAGCCAAGGAAGTAAGACCAGGCTGTTAAAAGAGGTAAAATAACTCAAGGATAAGTCTTTAAAAGTTCTCCAGCCTCTCCAGTCACGGATGATTTTTCAAAATGTGCCACATACAGTGAGAATAACGGGAGCTTCTGAATGCTAAGCCCTTCTGAGAAAGTTTACATCCTTAATCTTCCATCTAGAAATGATGCCTCTAGCTTGCAAAAAGGCAAGACAGGCCCTCTGACTTTGTTTTTATCTCTACCTCGGTCTTTCCAGAAGGGCAGAAACTGAGCTAGCTGGAAAAGCTCCACGAATTTTGACATTTCATCAAAACCCCAAAAAGAAAATGTACTAATCTAAAACAACACTCCCACCGGGAAACCTAAAGGGATTATTTCAAAGTGATAGAAACAAGTCAAAACTATCTTGGAAACAGTTTTCCATCAGTTTGTCTACTACAGTGCTTCTTGCAGTGTTGAAATTTTCTCCATTTTCTCCTCTAGCCCATGCTCCCTGGAGAAAACATCCCCTTGCTCACCTCCCAGTGGGTAGCAGGGAAGTCACGGGGCTGTGAAGCACCTCAGGGAATGCAGCCAGGCAGGAGCCCAGCCAGTGGGGCAAACGCCATGTAGTACGGGGGAGAGGCCACCCAGCTCAGGATGGTGTAAGCCAGCCTTGTTGGGATGATCATAGAATCATAGAACCGTTCTGGCTGGAAGAGACCTTCAAGATCATCAAGTCCAACCTTATTCCCAGCCCTATCAAAACGACTAAACCATGTCCCGAAGCACAACATCTACCCGGCTCTTAAACACCTCCAAAGATGGTGACTCCACCACCTCCCTGGGCAGGCTGTTCCAATCACTGACAACCCTGTCAGTAAAGAAATTCTTCCTAATATCCAGCCTGAACCTCCCCTG
>JAAGNO010031043.1:131661-143912 GCA_033439905.1 Ceryle rudis
TGTGTGGGCTGCCCTGGGTGACCCTGCTCTGGCAGGGGGGTTGGACTCGGTGATCTCCAGAGGTCCCTTCCAACCCCTACCACTCTATGGGTCTATGATTTAAATTGAATTATTTCTTAGTTCCTGCCTCCACTGTATTTTAATTTTTTTTTACTGCTTATATCTGTTGGCGTTTTTAAATAAATCCTTTGCATCACATAGTCTGAAATACAAAATATAAATTTAAAAGAAAAAAAAAAAACAACAACAACAAAAATTGAAGAGGAAGTTAATGACTTCCACTGTTCTTGCTAGAGTCAAACAAGAACGACCCAACTAATCCTTAAGAGCAAAAGTGCCCAACTGCTGGTTGCAGTTAACACATTAAATGCCTAAGAGAGACCACATTTTTTGGTCTGTCCATGAGATCTTCCCTTCCTCAAGCCCTCTCAAGGGCAATCCTCCAGCATTACAAGCTGAGGATTTACCCCACGAGAGCACAGATCGGGGTGGAGTGCAGCAGTGCCTGGGGTCATCCATGGCTGGCAGGGACATCCACAGCCACTTGTCCCACCAAGGCTGGGAAGAGCCCAAGGGGAGGAGGAGCCAAGCACCCCTGGACCACTCGAGGCACGGGCCGCAGAGATGCTGCTGGTGTATATTTGAGGCAAGAAGGAGCAATTTCTGCAAGCCCCAGCGAGCCCAGGAATTTAAATCCCTTCCCAGGAATCCACAGCATGTGCAACACGCGCTGCCCTGACGTCAAGGACAGCCTGAATTAATTAGGGGTGAAATAATTAGGCAAAACACATCTTGTAAAATTATCAAAGGACATCTGATATCTGAAGCGCGCACGATGTTACAATAACTGCAATATCTGCATAACCTGTCAGAAGCAATAGAAATAAATGAATGTTGCTGTTATTAATGCTGAAGTTGTCTTTAAACCCATTAAAATCACCGTAGCCTCAGACCCAGGGAGGAGAAAGGTGGTGTACGACATCTGGGCTGATTAGAAGAAAGAGGAATCTGGTCAAGCTGGTAGATACAGCATTTCAAGCAGAGTTTTTACTCTCAAAAAGCTACAATTTCTGGATCAAGAGGAGGACGAGGGTTGGACTGCACCAAGAAAGGAGAAGAAGTTGAGGGGAAAAAAAAGAAAAAAAATAATAAAATCTTGTATCTGGATATACATTTTGAGCAAATCTAAATTACACTCCTTCCCTCCCCCAAAAAGATGTAATATATATTTATTTGATTTGTCAGATTTTCCACAAAATAGCTGTGAACGGGGTTCACTATAGATACACAAACTGGAAAAAAAAATAAATCATAAAAAGGAAACCCAGCACGAAGCTTGTGGTCAGAACAGACAATACTGGGCTTTGTTGTAATTACGATTGACTTGAACGGATAAATGTTGATTTTGGCATCTTGTCCCTTGCCCAGAAGCAACCGCTTAAAACTTCTGATTAACATTTGCATTTCAAATTGCCCAGAAAGTGAGACCGTCTTAAGTTATCACCCTGGGATCTGCAAAGCAAACAGGCAAATTTGGAGTTATTTAGGAGTTATTGCAGGGCAGCTAACGTCCCGGGAAGGGAAAACACTGTGCCCCTTGTGGCTGCACCCAGATCTTGCAGATGTGTATATGCCACACACATACCGGGTATGGAGACAATCATTTTATCTCTGCAAGCTGGTGGAGACCACGCCGATGTTCTCTGCATCGGGTATAGGCACTAAAGTGTCAAGTAAAGGTCCATCCTCACACCCTGACAGGCAGCGGAGCCCGAGCATCCACTGGGTGCTGAGCCAGGGTGGGATGCTGCTGCTTTTCCCAGTTCAGGAAGCACCATGGGAGGTTCCACAGAGCATGGCGCATCTGTTCTCCAAGTGCCACATTCCAATGGATGCTGAACACACGAGAGAAAATGCATCTGACCGGGACCACAGGGCAGGAGGCGGGGTGATTTGGGTGGCCCCTCTCTCCTGCCTTGAAGCCAAACACCAGTTTCCATGCCCCACGCTGGGATCTGAGCTGACTCTCAATGTGAGCAGGGCAGCACAGCATTAAAAGTTGCCAGACCGCGACATTTTCCCTCCATCAGAGGAAGCCAGGTAACTGCTCGCACAGATAAAAGCACCCAAGAATATTTTACGACCAGTTGCAGCCCCATGAGACTGCCAGAGCTGCAGGTGTCTGTAAAGCACTTACCCATGGAGCTCGATAAAGGATACAGCCAAAGCTGAGCTCCCGCATGGGTGTTTAGAAAACTGCAAAGGAAAAAAAAAAGCGCCCAGCAAAACAGGTCTGAACCAAGAGATGTGCTTTCATTACTGTCATTTTTCTCTCCTCCACAGAGGGGGGTCTTGTTTTATACAGAACTAAAGGGGGAGAGGAGGTGGGCAGGGGTCAAAAGCAGCTTTGCAATGATAAAGGTAACCCAAGTCACTCGGCTTTGACATGAAAAAAATACAAAGACAAGTTGTGGCCCCAGGTTTTCTAGTTAGCACTCCTGACTGCAGCTCGTGCCATTGCCAAGCTCTTCCTTTTCATCAGGTATTTACCATCTGACGCTGAGAAGATCCTCTAGCCTGTAATACAGTTCAGGGAAGTGCTATGTAAAGTCTGCCCTGCAGGTTATAAAGCTGGTGGGTATAGAATCATAGAATGATAGAATGTTCGGGGTTGGAAGGGACCTCTGGAGATCATCGAGTCCAACCCCCCTGCCAGAGCAGGGTCACCCAGGGCAGCCCACACAGCAACAGATCCAGGGGGATTTGGAAAGTCTCTAGAGAAGATAAATATATATATATGCATATATCATCTCCATTCCTTTGCATACCCCTTGCCTTCTGAGCGGATTATCAAGAGCAGCAGAGCTTGGAACACCGCAGACGCAGGAACACCGCTGATGGAACATTTTGCACGTTTATGCTCAGTGGGTGTTTGTGATTATCCCTGTTGGGCGTTTCTTTTGTTTCTCTGTTGAGACAGTGTTATTAAATGGAAAGAACCCCTCTTCTTGCAGGTGACCTGCAGATTTTGTGCTCTGTTAAAAAGAGTACAAATTAATTTGTAAAACAGGGTAGGAGGGAGAAGTTTTAGTAATTTAGTTAAAGGTCTGATAGAGCACAGACCCCCTTTTGAAGTTTTCCTCTTTCCTAAGGAGCTTGCCAATACTGGAGGACAGGAATGGCCAGAGACTGTGAAACCCCTCCTAAAAATCCCACTGATTTCTGTGAGGCCAGCAATTCACCTGTAGGCTGTGCGGCAAAATATTTGATACCTGTCAATCACAATCACGATCCTGGACACAAAGAAATGCTTCTGCCTGTCATTTCTGTTAAGAATTCTCAAAAAATCAGTTTATGGTGTCAAAAGTTAATGCTCAAAATGTCACTTACAGACACTCTGATTAATTACGCTGTAAAGAATGAAATCACAATCCTTACCACTCAATGAGACCAGTGAAGTTGACTCACCAGTGTTTATTTAAAGTTGAGCACTAGCTTCTGATTAAAAATAATATGATATGACGTGAGCAGAAATAATATGATTCTGGGAGCTGAAATGCCAGCCACCATCCCACACCTCATCGACTGCACTGTGGATTAGAAGAAAAAAATCAGATCTAAAGACGTATCGGCCTGCACCCAGCACGGATGGAGAAGGCACTGGGCTACCAAATCAGCGTCCCCAGGCTGCCCTCCAAAATGTTGTAGGTTTTTATTTAGCAAATAAATAAGTGAAGGAGCCGCACTGTGCTCCAGCAAGGAAGAAGTCACTCGTGGCCATCCAGATAACAACATCTACAGACACATCTCTTTCTTCCCCCCCAAAAAAAGTTATACCCTCTTCCACTGACTCAACAAGAATAAATTCAAACTCCTACCTCTTATTGAAGGCAAAGCATTGCCGAGGCAGAAAAAAACATTTTTATGCAGTGTGCTGCAGTCTAGAGCACCCAACTGCACCCACCAGAGCACTTCCAGCTCGCCCAGCAGCCCTCCTTTGCTTCCCTTAAAGCATAGCCAAGACAAGACACCGCCATTTTCCTGCCAAGGTATATAGATGAGTATATATATATATTTATATGTAAGCTCAGCCTCAAATGCAAAGAGAAACACAACTTCATCACCTCCCCGCAAGGAAAATCTCAGTCACACGTGGCCTTGGACTGTCCAACACATCCCCAGCCATCCCAGACAGCTGCCAGGTTTCAGGGTTCGTACCGTTTGCCTCTGGTCTTTGCTCCCCGGCTTATTCTCAATAGCAGAGGCTGGATCCACCCCGCTTTAGGGCCTATCCTTCCCCAAATCAGTATGCAATCTTGCACTCTGAAGCTGGTGGTGACACCCACCATTGACTTCATCGGCCACGTGACCAGCATGGTCAGCAGCACTGGAGGTCAGCCCATGGGTAACTGTCACATTGGCATGCAAATGCAAACTCTGTTGTCAAAAACTCCCTGAGAACCACACCCACAGGGGTGTAAAAAGACATTTGGGCTCCAGGGACCCACTCATACAACTAGTCTATCCAGAAACCAATGCTCCTGAGGACCTCCTACTAGAAGAAACCAAGCTATTTGCAGGACCAGTACTCCAGTTGTGCTGTGGGCACACACAAAGCAGATGTCTTAGTCCAGCACGTGACCCAACACAGTTCAGTTTAGGGCTTGCTTAGGTCCACATCGACCTCCTGCTCTGCATCTCTGTATCTCCACATCCAGCCCTGTGGGCAGATGTGCCTCTGCTGCTCTTATGGCACGACCTCAAGTATTCATAGAATCACAGAATCATTCAGGGTGGAAAGGACCCTTGGGATCATCGAGTCCAACCATTAACCCAGCTCTGCACAGTCCACCCCTAAACCATGTCCCCCAACACCACATCTACACGAGCCTTAAAACCCTTCAGGGATGGTGACTCACCCCCCTCCCTGGGCAGCCTGGTCCAGTGCCCGCCTGCTCCTCCTGGGACAGTTTTTCCCTAATTTCCATTCTAATTCTTTGCATTGGACCAGTTAATGGGAAACAAGAACATCCAAGGGTATTGCAGAGTAGCATAGTCTCAGAGTTTTTTAAAAGTGCTTGTAATAAAGGTGAAAAGTCCTCAGCCAAAACCTGGGTTTCTGCATTTTTATTTATTATTGGTATTCACCATTTACTTCAGCAGTCTCAGTACTGGGCTGCATCTGCATCCCTTCAAAAGCCAACGGCAGCACAGCTAAGGATTTATTACTATTTGAGCGAATCATGGCTCACAAACCATAGCTGTAAATTCACTCCCTATTTCACCTAAGAGGCAAAATAAAGTTTGAAAGAAACCATTCAGAACAGGGCAGACTTTTAAGTAGCTACCCCTCCTCTGCAGGTCACTGAATTTGGTCACCAAAAGAGGACTAAAATGACAACAGAGGGGATAAATAACTACAGAAGTCAAGCTCTATGAACTTTCTGTGCCTTTCAATTGATATAAAGCCAGTCCTGACTCCCCACTACCCTGATGGCATCACGGAGCTTGAAGGTCACAGAAGATCAGAATAACAGAATAAAAGAATATCAGGTGATTAAAGACAACTTTGAGAGTCTTTCCACTCGTACTTGGGTGCCACCCAAGATCTGTAATTAAGAAGTTTTCCAGGCAGTTATGAGGTGAAGTCGTCAACACACCGGGACTCCCCTAGGACCACAGGAATCTGAGGGACAGGGCCCATACTGGAAGACACAGTAGAAATGATAAATTGGCAACAAGGGGGTTTCACCTGGATCAACAGCGTAGTTTGAAATCTTGATTTCATAATTTGCAATTTCCTTCATTCAACCTCTATCCCAGAACAGCACGTATTCGAAGTAGAAAGTGAGGTGGTAAAACAGACCTCAGTATTTCAGAGAGCTCCTTTCTTACGGTGGGTCTGTAAGAAACCAGCATTAATGGGTTCCTGATTCAGGTTCAGATTCTGGGAATCAGCACACGACAAATTAATTATAAAAATATCGTTGTGAGAGAAAGAGGAATCTGTGGCCTGTCACTGCATGGAAGGGAGCAAAATAATCTACTTAAAATATATATATATATATGAATGCTGCTTGTGGTACTATAAGGACAGAAGCATTACCACTGATAGAGCTGGGATCTGCTGGCTGTCAGACAGAGATGGGGAGGTGTGGTCCTTGATTGGCATCATTGCTGCTGACAGTCAGGAGCACTGGGCAGAGTTCTGGTAAGCATAAAACAAATCCTAAATCGACCCAGAGCGCGATAAAGCTCCATCCGCGGCACGTTGGCATTATCAGAGCTGGACAGTGAGATCTCAGCTACATTGCACCATGCGCCTGCCAACTCTGGCTGCTCAGAAAGGCGATGCCCGGTACCCACCACTGCCTTAAACCAGCGCGGCTCTTAGCAAAGCGAACCCGAGTCAGGGCCCAGCGTCACCGAACTGGGGGCTCCTCCTGTGAAACTGCTGCTTTCAGCACATTATTTTTAGCTTGCTAATGATATAGTTACCAAACATACCAGTAGGGCTGAGCGGGCCCCTCCTTAAGACAAAAAAAAAAATAAAGGAGTGACAGCGTACAAAGAAATGGAGATGGATTCAATAAAGTCAAAAAACCCAACCCATGTGCCTACCACCACTGACGACCATAATGCACCAAACCCCACCTCTACAGATACCTGAAGGGAGGTTGCAGTGAGGTGGGTGTTGGACTCTTCTCCCAGGTGACCGGTGATAGGATGAGAGGACTCATAGACTCAGAGAATGGTGGGGGTTGGAGGAGACCTCTGGAGATCATCGAGTCCAACCCCCCTGCCACAGCAGGGTCACCCAGGGCAGCCCCCACAGGAACAGATCCAGGGGGAATTAGAAAGTCTCCAGAGATGGAGACTCCACCCCCTCCCCGGGCAGCCTGTTCCAAGGCCTCACCACTCTCTCAGGAAAGACATTTTTCCTGATATCCAACCTAAACCTCCCCTGGTACAACTTTCTTGATGATAAGGGACTTGAGCATCTCCCCTATGAAGAAAGACTGGGAGAACTGTGGCTGGTTTAGTCTTGAGAGGAGAAGACTGAGAGGGAACCTCATTACTGTCTATAAATATCTGAAGGGTGGGTGTCAAGTGGAAGGGGCCAGGCTCTTGTCAGTGCTGCCCTGGGATAGGACGAGGGGCAATGGGCACAAACTGGAACACAAGACATTCCACCTCAATATCAGAAAAAACTTCTTTGCTGTGAGAGTGACAGAGCCTGGAGGGGTTTGAACCCTGGAGGGGTTCAAAAAACATCCAGAAGTGGCACTGCAGGACATGGCTTAGTGGTCATGATAATATTTAGTAGATGGTTGGACCTGATGATCTGGAAGGTTGTTTCCAACCTTAATGATTCTGTGATGGAGCAATGAGGTCTGCAAGAGCTCTGTTCAGGCAGGCTAAAGAAAACACTGAGGAACACAAGCTGGATGCAAGACTCCTGGGGCCAACTCCTCACTACTCTCCACCCATAGAGATAAATCAGCATAGAGAGCATGGAAGACCTGAAAATTGAACCATAACCCCTCCGTATATCCTGGGGCAGCAGCTGACATTTCCAAGCACCTGGTGAGCTGTCAGCAGCCAGAAGGAATTGTTGTAATAGACCATCAGCAGCTACGTTGCATCATAAGCTAGTAATAATAACCTACAGTGGAGCCTTTTAATTTATTTTTAGTCTTGTAACACCCAACAGCAGAGCAAGAATACATTTCCAAATGGGTCTGCTGGCTCACAACCATTTCTTCTCTAAAAGGGTTATAGGCTGCCAGCTCCAGGGTGAGGAGAAGGACTGAATATTTACAGCGTAGCAATCGCTGGGGAGAACTTGAGCTTCTAATCACAGACCCACCCTTTGTCATCATCACAACACAAAGTTTGATCGCTCTTTTCTTGCGAAGTTTAGCCACAGATTTTAAGAAGGTGGCTACAGCATGGTTGGGATGCCTTGTGCAGAGCCACGTCTCAGTGGAGGTTGCTGTCTGACTGATTTCCCCTGCACTGGGCTACCCCAACCCCTACACGGCCAGGCTTTCCTCCTGCTGACATCCATCCTTGCGCTTCCCTTCCCCGGCTGCTGGATCAGTCCAGAGACCACGCCAGGCTAGAGGTCACACTACTCAAACTTATCTTAATATCAACCAACATCACAGAAAAGCATGAAGTGCTAAGCTGCTCGGGTTTGTTGTTTGGTTTTTTTTCCTTAAAGTTCTATCAAAGGAGTGAATTTAAAATTCACACACAACGCTCCTGCCCTCTCTCTTAGGAGGCTCCTTCTGAAACCGCGCAGTTTCTACTGAGAACAAAACCAAGCAACAAAGGCTGCCTCTGGTCTGAGCTCCCTCCTCTCCCCACTGAAGCCTCGTAGCCTTTTAGCTACCACGAGATAAAAGTGAGAAGGGGGACGGGCTATTAATCACCATTATTATTATAGTACCATTATGGTACATTTGATGTGCACTGAAGCTGTTCTGTGGGTTTAGGTTGGAGCTGAGGAATAATTTCTTCCCCTTCAGGGCTGTCCAGGCCTGGTCCAGGCTGCCCAGGGCAGCGCTGGAGTCCCTATCCCCAGAGCGGTTTCAAAGCTGTGGAGCTGTGGTGCTGAGGGACATGGGTCAGTGGTGCCCTGGCAGTGCTGGGTTAATGGTTGGACTCGATGACCTCAAAGTCATAAGGGAGTGGAACATCTCCCTGCTGAGGAGAGGCTGAGGGAGCTGGGGCTCTTTAGCTTGGAGGAGACTGAGGGGTGACCTCATTCATGTTTATAAAGATGTAAAGGGTGAGTGTCAGGAGGATGGAGCCAGGCTCTGCTCAGTGACATCCAGTGACAGGACAAGGGGCAATGGGTGCAAGCTGGAACATGGGAGGTTCCATGGAAATGTAAGGAGAAACATTTTCATGGTGAGGGTGACAGAACTGGAACAGACTGCCCAGGGAGGCTGTGGAGTCTCCTTCTCTGGAGACATTGAAAACCCCCAGGGATCTGTTCCTGTGTGAGCTGCTCAAGGTGATCCTACTCTGGCAGGGGGGTTGGACTCAATGATCTTTTGATGTTCCTTCCAACCCTGAACACTCTGTAATTCAGTGATAATTAATCTCACCATTTCCAGTGTGCACAGGACACCTCCTCTACCATGGTGCACAGGACATCTCCTCCACCAGTGTGCACAGGACATCTCCACCATGGTGCAATGCCGCACTGCCAGCAGGTGGGCTATTTGTAGCCCGAGGAAGGGCACCATTCAAGTTTACCACGTTTCTTTTAAATGCTAGCGGGGTGTTTCAAGCCGCCTTCTGCTCCACCTGCAGGTCCCACACCCGTAAAACTCTGGGTGTTTCCTTTTTGACCCTGCCCACAGAAACCATTTCTCTCTGCCCGCTTCCCAGATGTGTAAGCAGATGACAGCACCTCAGAAGCACTAAAATGGGACCTTATTTCTCATCTAGCTGTGATGGCCAAGCAGGCTCTACCAGCTTTAGGACAGCCAGCCTTACACGTACGTGTTTCCTCCCCACAGATTCTGTCAACAGGAAAGAAAAACAGCCAACCACAAGTTGCAGAAAGGCTCCACTTGGGAATGCAGGGGTGAAAAGCACAGAGCATCACAGCATCCAGACCACGCAGCAGTTCCTCCACCTGCGCTCTCATCTCACCCAACTGAAGCTGTCATTTCTTTTCTTTCTAATTTTTTTTACCCTCTCTTCACTTGAAGGTTACTATTTCTGCTGGCCATTGATCCGTGGTCAGAGGAAAGGACCTTACAACACTAAGAGAGAAAACCAGACCTGGAAGAAGGTCACACTATTTGTTGAGAAGCTTGTTTGGTCCAGTCAAATCTTCTCACACTGCAGGAGGCAGTTTTACCTCTCCAGGCAGCAGTTTAACTTAAAATAAAATTCAGCAGGTGTCACTCAAAATTGTAAACTGCCAGAGATCCCATTCACACAACCCCTGCAAGTAAAGGATTTTGCAACACATGGGACCCTGAATCTCTTAAAGTAACCACATTGCTGGCAACATCCCTAAAATGCTATCTTCCATCCCACTGCGGTTCTGAAATTACGGGCCACCTAGTTGCAAGACGAAGTGTTTCTGAAGCTTAGTATTTTTATTATGTTTGTGTAAGTCATATGAAATAAGAACAATCTCTGGAGTAAACATGCATTCTGCTTCCAAGTCTAACCAGAGTTAGTACCAGTTGGCTTGAAATGGGATAAAAGAGACACAGCTGCCACTCCTAAAAACCATACAACAGCTGGACGGGGGTCACTGGGAAGCTGGTGGGATTTTATCCTTCTGCCCACTTAGCCAGTTTTTGTAGCTGGGTAGACACTAACAACCAAATATTTTGTGCCAGCTCTGCTCTAAAAAACCTTGCGAGATCATCACGGGTAACCCAGGTATTAGATGTGTGATGGGAATCAAAGAACTGCCAGACTGGATCTCCACCCACGTCCTCCATGTCTTCTCCCAAGGAGTCAACACTCAGAGACAAGATACCACTGGTTAGTGCCTGGCTCCCAGCACCATCACCCAGCCAAAGGTTGGCCAAAGCACTCTTAATGGCTTAGAAGAGACGAAGAGACAGGAAAGCTGCAGGTGCTCTAAGGGAAAATACAGAAACACTGAATGCACTTTAATGGCAACAGGAAGCATCTCAAGAGGACTGGCAGAGGAAATCTGCCAAGCTTCTCTGTCGAGAGATTTCATCCTATTTCTTGAGGGGTCTATTTTAAGACAAATTCAGTGACCTTACTTAAATAGAGATTATGCTGTGTTTCAATTAATTTTTACAGCATTATAATTAATATTTTGGTGTCTGCTGGAAAGCATGCTGAGCAGTGTAAAAATCCACACGCGCGGCAAGATGACAAGTGCTGTTATCGAGGCGGAAGGAAGAAGATAAGAGCCCTCCAGCCTTGCCTGGCAGGGCAGAGTGGCACCCCTTCAGATGACTGCTCCGGTGAGGGGCCAGCAAACCAAAAATACAGGAAAGGTCAGCGTTCTTCCTCAAATAACTGATCCAGTGTCATTAGGGTGGAGATATTTTCTCACATGCACCAATAACACAGGCAGAGCTTCTTCCCAAGACCTGCTCAAGTGAGGCCCCGGAGGTGAAACCAGCCAAACTATCAAGGCTTACACACGTGCAGTTTATATCAGTGCACCTTTTCTTTCCCCTCAGAGAGCTGAATCATAGCTCATCTTGTCCGATACAGTAATTCCTCTGCACAAGTAAATCATTCTCGCGTCCATATACAGGCTTCTTTCTGCAGGGTTCATCTCTGCTTCTGTTTCATCCTTGGACTTGCAGGAAGCCTGAGGACACTGCATGATACCATCCCTCCAGCACCACACTACTGCATGATACCATCCCTCCAGTACCACACTACTGCATGATACCCTCCCTCCAGCACCACACTACTGCATGATACCATCCCTCCAGCACCACACTACTGCATGATACCCTCCCTCCAGTACCACACTACTGCATGATACCATCCCTCCAGTACCACACTACTGCATGATACCCTCCCTCCAGCACCACACTACTGCATGATACCATCCCTCCAGCACCACACTACTGCATGATACCCTCCCTCCAGTACCACACTACTGCATGATACCATCCCTCCAGTACCACACTACTGCATGATACCATCCCTCCAGTACCACACTACTGCATGATACCCTCCCCCCAGTACCACACTACTGCATGATACCAACTCTCCAGCACCACACTACTGCATGATACCCTCCCTCCAGCATCACACTACTGCATGATACCATCCCTCCAGTACCACAGTACCTACAGGCTCTCTTCTCTCAACACACAACATCTTCAAGCCAACAGAGATCGAGCAGCTTCACCACCAAGCAAAAGATCTCTCCCTACACCCACATTAATAAACATGACCAAACTGCTGACAAACTGACAGGAACCCATTCAAGTCCCTGAGTGTGCTGGTACTTCTGCAGCAGTGTTTCCCCCAGCACAACATGAAATGCTCCATTTTGATTTCTACTGCTATGGTTTCAATGAGGCCCAGCTTCTGACTGCTTTCACAGGGGACAATCAGAGCAGGACCATGCAAAGAGGCTCACAAGGATGGATGTCCACCAGGAGTAGGGAGGTGTTCGTCCCACTGTACTCAGCCCTGGGGAGGCTGCAGCTTGAGCACTGGGGTCAGTTCTGGGCACCGCAGGGTAAGAAAGACATTGAGGGGCTGGA